>MNCI01027941.1:98982-199844 GCA_015680685.1 Gnetum montanum | reverse complement strand
CCAAAGAGCCACCACCATTCCGACGAAATGAAGAAGGAGAGAATGGGAAGTGAGAAGGGCCTTAGTTAGAGGGAACATTTTTATTTTAGTTCTATAATTAGTGCTTGTAGCCCAAATGATTATTTCATCTAAGAGGTGTGCTTTGAATTCTCACTATTTTTTTATGTGTTTATACGTGAGAACCACACCATGCAAAGACTTTGTTATTTTTATTTGCTCAACTTCTTGATAATTAAGTAATGTCGAAATGGTAAGAAAACTCAAGAAGAAAACATCCAAGCACCCAAGAGAATGGCCAACACAAATGCATCAAGTTCCCTTGAAGCCACACCCTTTTCAATCCTTGAGTCCTTCCTTAGTTTGAGAAATGCCCAGTCACCGATTCGTTGATAGTTCTTATTTAGAAAGGGACTGTACATTTCCAAGCCAAGAGAGACCATAGAAATTTATGGATGTATGAATGAAGTGAACTCATTGCCTGCTATATCAAAAGAACCATACCTTAGTATCAACATCATAACTTAAAGGTAAAAACCAAACATTAGCAACCAATAGAAAAACAGTTCATACCATCATTAAGAACACTTATTGAGTGACAAACTTACAAGATGGATAACACACACAAGAAATGGAAAAGTACGAACAATGTTGTAAAACAAAAACAAGAAAATTTAAAGAAATTTGTAAAACAAAAATGTGTAAAATAAAAACGTGTAAAAAAAAAACTTAAAAGAATTGAGGGCCTCAAATGATTATCATAGGTGGTCATCTGCCCCATGACTGAATGGAAAGGGAGAGATCCGAAATAATGAACGCCTATTTGAATTTTTTAGAAGTGTCCAACTTCTCCTGATTGATGTTTTCAGGTTAAGGGTTGGAAGTTGGCGATGCTCATATTCCAATGTATCTATGCTTTCGTTATGGGTGCAAGTTGTTCCCCCAGTTCATTCCATGCATGTTGGTGGGTTGCTCTCTTGATCAGCTGTCAACCACTGGGTGTTCTCTTGCTGTGTGATTGCTACATACAGGCACCTTTGTATATGAGTTTCTTGGACACACCAGTTGCATGCAGGAAATGCTGAGCATTCCTCCATGTCATCACCCTATGAGTCACTGTATGTGATGCATGGAACTTTTTTCTTCTTGATTTTTCTATAAGTGTTTTCCTTCGATATTTCCAAGGAAATATCACAAATTCCTAGGCATGCATCTATTGTACTCAGCCATGCCCTTCCCATTATAATTGGGAAGTCCCCTTTGTTGTTGTTGACTTCTATCACCAAGAAATCAACTAGGTATGACCAACCACACACAATGGTAATGTGTCCTCCACCAATCCCAAGGGAATGGTGATGGACTGGTCAGCCATCTCTAGTTGAATATTGCTCTTCTTAAGTGGAGGTAGGTTCCAGGCTTTATACATTTCTCGTGAGATTAAGTTGACTCTGAAACCTGAGTCAAGAAGAGCCGTATGAGGTTCGTTCCTAGCGACTTGGAGGCAGATTAAGGGACTTCCAAGGTTAGAGTTTCCTAGGAAGGTGGCCTACCCTGATCCAGTCAGTAACGGTATGTGTTAACATAACCGTATGTGTTGATCCTTGTTGTTGGTTTGAAGGGAGCTCCGAAGCCTTATTTGTTGGAGGAGTGGTCATAGACTCAACTGCTTGTGGTTGTGAGAGCTTGTTTGGGCTTCTAGTTTTGAAGAAAGGTCTTCTCTTCATGCGGTTGTCAGAACCAACAGTAGGTTTAAGGTTTACAGCTCTCGTAGCATTACGTTGCTATGATTGAGTGGGGAGTTCCCTTGCATCATTGGAGCGGGTGGTAGTGGAACTACTGGCGTAAGAGTGGCGGATGGATTCAGAGGATGGTATGCATGTGATGTGTATTCCATAGGAGAAGGAGTCCTAAAATACTCTTGAACTTGGTAGTGACGTTGTGGGGTTGCATGATCCATAGAGTCACTTGGAGAAACTGGCTGATACACGTAATAGCCATATGGGTCTAGTTGCCGATAAGGGTATCGTTGTCTAGGCAGTGGCATCCCCCATGACTATGGGTATTGCCACTGTTGATGTTGCCCGATAGGTTGTGGCAGAGTTCCACTTGGATAATATGTTAATGGTTGGTGGAACTATCTCGAGTTACCTTGGGGATAAGGTAACCTTCGGGGTGCCTGCCGTCTATTAAGTCTTGGGTTGAGTGCATACACCCCAGACTCTTGTAGATGTGAGATTATTGGGCAACATCCCTTAGGATGGTCATATTGGCAGATCTCACATCCACTGTCATTGTCTGTATCCAAATCCACAACCTCATCAGCGATAGTCATTTTTCCCTTACCCTTGTCACGTGCATGGCTTGAATCTCTCCGCTTTTTCTTGTCATGGGCACTACTTCGTTCCTCCTTAGACTCCTCTATGATTTTTAGGATAGTTTCGATTTTACTATCTAACAAGCTCCATATTTCATCTACCTTAGCTGACACTTCTGTTGTTAGCTTTTGAAGCAGCAAGGTTTTTCTATTCATCAACTCTTCGAGTGGTGACTCATCCTCTTCATCACAGAATCTTACTCCCTTCATTCAGAGGGAAAGATCACGATTATATTCTTCCACGCTTTCTCTTTTCTGTAGCTCCCCTTCTTCTTTAGCTACTTGCTCCAACAATCTATGAACTTCATGGAATCTAAGTTCAGATAATCTCCCTTGGGCATATGTCCCATGGGTTCTCCTAGTTTCATGTCTTAGCCCATCTACAAGGTGGCGTAGTTGATCCTGTTGTGCGTAACCATGGCCCGGGCAACGATGTAGCAATGCATAATATCGGCCCATGGTAGCATCCAAGGGTTTGTGAGTATCCTACTTCCATCCTTGGATCTGCTTACGCAAGTTGGACACTTTGGAGTACGTTTGATATTTATCATTGAAGAGTTCTAACATCGTACTCCACCTCCTAATGGTTTCTGGCTATAAGGATCGGTACGAACTCCCTACTTCTTTTATGAGTGACCTAGTGAACAACTTTAACTTCTACCACTTATTTTCAATATTTTTCAAGGCACAGGCATCGTGGAATTCCTATAAGTGATTTTGCATATCAGTATTGTATCCCCCCTCAAATCGTGGAATATTGTTCATGTCTAGTCTCTTGATCCGACTATTCTTTTGATGCCTTGTAGGTATCCTCACAGCCTCCGTAATATCTAACATACTTCGGGCGGCAAGTAGGGGTTTGTCATGATCATCTCTCTCATGACTTCTATGATGCCTACATGGTTCCCTACTTTTCCTTATTTCATGCCTTGACTCTCTAGAGTGCCCTCGTCCTCGCTTTCGACTCTCTCGTCGAGGTCTTTCAATTTGCTTACCCTTATCCTCACTGTTGTGCTCCTTGTGACTGCGTCCTGATGTGGAAGGAGAGGGTGAATGATGTGATGAAGGGGAAGAAGAAGGAGATCCATCACCATGGTAATGTCTCCTACCTTCTCTTCTATGGCTACGGCCCCGATCGTGATGACGATCCGAATGCCCATCCTTGTCATGTGTTTTTGTTCTCTCAATGAACACTTGGTGTTCATGGGAATTAGAACCAGGATTGTGTATCGTGGAGCGTAGGTTCTAATACCCCACCTCTTCACTATTGTTAGGAGGGGAAACATCATTTGATGGAGAACCTGTTATAATTGGTTCACCATCTCTAATTTCGCTTAGGATGTGTGCGACCCCTTTACCCTTTAACAATGTATGGTGGCTCTCCTACCTCGAGTCCCTTAGATGTTGCGCTACTGTGGGATGGTAATCCCTTATGTCATAATCTTTTGCAATGTATTTAGCATATAATTCCATCATGCCTATCTATGTAAGAGCATGAAGAAGCATGTTAGGGACTGCCCGATCTGGAGGCAACACTATGTTACCTTGCAAGTCTCTCCAACGCAGTTGTTCATCCTGATGGAGGATAAAGGTAAAATTGGGTATATACTCATCATGATGAGTATATACCACCCGATACTATTGAGGAACTGACGGTTTTTGGTTATGTGTTTAGTGTCGCCGACTGTCTCTAGTGTGATCCCTAGGCGATGAAGTGCTCTTGTTCAAAGAAGAAGACATTGTGTCTTATTCGGTGTGCTAATTAACCGTTATATAAAATTTCTTCTGATTAACCCTAAGGGTTCGTTTAAGCTTCCCAACAATGTGGATGATTTTCTATGTTCTACTTAGCACACAAATAACTTAGTCCCTAGCAACGATACCAATGATAAGTGGCGAGGTACCCCTACACTCAACCATACGAATACGAGCATTACACGTGCAATTCGGTTGAACTTCGCAAACTAAGTGCCTACACACCTTATGGAATACTTAAGGTTAATCGTTCATTGTCTTCCCAGACTTACTTGTATTTGTCACAGTTGTATGGTTAAGTAAGTCTAAGGTATGTGATTTTTATAGTTTTTATGTTTTATCTCCTATGCTAATGAGGTAAAGGGTGAAGAGACTAATTAACTAACTTTAACTAACTAACTAAGCCTTAATTAACCTAGCATCAACATCCATTCCCACTTACCATTTACACCCTGAACCAATGCAACTTTCTAGGATTACCAAACACTATTCGTTGCTGGGATTATCAAGCGTAACACACGTGCTCGAAGAGGTCGTACTGAATGCACTTAACTAGGAGAGAAGGCTTGAGAGAGATTTAATAAACTAATAAAGCATTTAAACATTAACAATAAATAAAAATAAATAAAGTCCTATTTAGCTTAGTCCATGCACTGCAAGGTTCATCCAAGAAGTTCATCTTTATTTCCGTACACAAACTTGTATTCAGGTATAATATTTGCTCGAATAAAGATCCATTCACTTAGAACTCCTACTGCGGGCACATGGAAATTATTCTATCTCTGGAGAGAAAAAACTGCTAGATTTTCACTACGGTCTAGGCCTAAACTTTGAAACAAGGGAGAGCTGCTTCTTATTTATAGAAATGGCGATGGACTGCGATATTGTGTACGCAATATCGCAGGAAACACGTGATATCGCATACGCGATATCGTAGTGAGGACGGGATATTGCGTCCCATCACAAAGGATATTCCAANTCAATATCCGTTCCCACTTACCGTTCACACCCTGAGCTGATGCAACCTTATGGGATTACCAAACGTTATTCGTTGCTGGGATTACCAAGCGTAACACACATGCTTGAAGCGGTCGTACTAAATGCACTTAACTATGGGTGAAGGGTTGAGAGAGATTAATTAACTAATAAAGCATTTAAACGATGAACAATAAATAATAATAATTAAAGTCCTATTTAGCTTAGTCCATGCATTGCAAGGTTTATCCAACAGTTCATCTTTATTTCCGTACACAAACTTGTGCTCAGGTACAATATTTGCTCGAGTAAAGATCCATTCACTTTGGAGCTCCTACTACGAGCACATGGAAATTATTCTATCTCTGGAGAGGTAAAACTGCCAGAGTTTCGCTAAGGGTCTAGATCTAGATGAGAAACAAGGGAGACCCGCTTCTTATTTATAGAAATGGCAACAGACTACGATATCGCGTACGCGATATCATGGGAAAGACACGATATCGTATACGATACATCGTGTTTGCGATATCGCAGACAGGATGCGATATCGCGTCCCATCATACCTCCATGACTGAATAAAAAATTGTCCTCGAGTTCCTTACAAAATATTGGGAATGTATGGGATTATTAACTTGAATGGAACTAATGGTGAATGGGATGACATGTGAACGAATCATCATTACAAAACATGACAAAACTGGTGTTCACGACAACAAGAGTGAACACTTTATACTTTTGACATCAGGCCTTATTTGGCAGCTGAGAAAGAGAGAGAGAGAAAGAAGTTTTGCTACTTCCAATGCCAAGATTGCACTTTTTTTGTCCATCCATAAGCATGCCATCCATCTCATTCCTTGCATAGCTACTTTAGCACTGATCTATTCCAAGTGTTCCATCCAGATCCAATCTGTTGTTATATGATTACCATCTGCACACACAACACAGTCTTTATATTAGCAAGGGTAAATGAATCACAATGCAGTGGATACTTTGCTTCAGTGAAAGGTCCATTGGTTGAGTTGTGGTATGGTTGATATGAGTCTGGAGATATATTCATGGTGACTACTGAAGGCGTAGGGGTTAGGAGAAAATCAAAAAAATTGAGTTTGAACCCCCATGACTAAGAGCAAACCTCCGATAGCGATAGAATGGAGAAAGAATAAAGAACAAGAAAGATGGAGAAAAAGAGACAACTATAATGTTGATGAAATGGACGTCAAGATGGAAATGAACAAAATAGAGTGGATTGCAAAAATGTTAAGGGAAAGAATTTAACCAGTGTACCAAATAGGAATGCCAGTGGGTCCTCCCCAAAGTAGGCTCATAACTTTAATGCCCTGACAAACCCATATTCAAAGAGTTCGTAGGCTTTGGGAATATCATTTGGAACAAGAGTTAAAGTCTTAACCATAAGAATTTACCAAAAAGAAAACAATGCGTTAACCAAAATATACACTAATGGTACAACCGACAATGAGATGAACAATGGAGGAAGAATGATGGAGAGAAGAGAATGGAATGGAATCTCAAGAACAAGGTGATGTGCAGCCCCTTGTGTAGTTAATGATTAATGTGACTTAGTAGATCCCATTCCAAGTCTGGCCTCAACAAACCACATCCAGTGACTTCACATTAATGCATTCGGCCAATCCATCCACTTGAAGTAACAAGAATGCATTCCTCAAAGAGCCACCACCATTTCGACGAAATGAAGGAGGAGGAGAGAATAGGAAGCGAGAAGGGCCTTAGTTAGAGGGAACATGTTTATTTTAGTTCCATAACCAGTGCTTGTAGCCCAAATGATTATTTCGTCTAAGGGGTATGCTTTGAATTCTTTTTATCTATTTATACGTGAGAACCACACCCTGCAAAGACTTTGTTATTTTTATTAACTCAACTTTCCGATAATGGAGCAATGTTAGAATGGGAAGGAAAACTCAAGAAGAAAACATCCAAGCACCCAAGAGAATGGCCAACACAAATGCATCAAGTTCCCTTGAAGTTACACCCTTTTCAATTCTTGAGTCCTTCCTTAATTTGAGAAATACCCAATCACCGATTCGTTGATAGTTCTTATTATTGAGAAAGGGACTGTACATTTCCAAGCCGAGATAGACCATAGAAATTTGTGGATGTATGGATGAAGTGGACTCATTGCCTGTCATATCAAAAGAACCATACCTTAGTATCAACATTGTAACTTAAAGGTAAAAAACCAAATATTAGCAACCAATATAAAATAGTTCATACCATCATTTAATAGCACTTATTAAATGACAAACTTTAATAAAATGGATAACACACACACACACACACACACACAAAGAAATGAAAAAGGTATAAACGATGTTGTAAAACAAAAACAAGAAAAGTTAAAGAAATTTGTAAAACAAAAATGTGCAAAACAAAAATGTGTAAAAAAAAAAACTTAAAAAGAACTGAGGGCCCCGAATGATTAGCATAGGTGGCCATCTCCCCCATGACTGAATGGAAAGGGAGAGATCCAAAATAATGAACGCCTATTTGAATTTTTTAGAAGTGTCCAGCTTCTCCCGATTGATGTTTTCAGGTTAAGGGATGGAAGTTGGTGACACTCATACTCCAATGTATATATGCCTTCGTTGTGGGCATGAGTTGTTCCCCCAGTTTGTTCCATGCATGTTGGTGGGTTGCTCTCTTGATCAGCTATCAACCACTGGGTGTTCTCTTGTTGTGTGGTTGCTACATATAGGCACCTTTGTATGTTATCTTCTGGTGCACACCGGTTGGATGTAGGACATGTTGAGCATTCCTCCATATCATCACCCTCTGAGTCACTGTATGTGATGCATCAAACTTTCTTCTTCTCGATCTTTCCATAAATGTTTTCCTTAGATATTTCCAAGGAAAGATCATAGATTCCTAGGCATGCGTTGATGGTGCTGAGCCATGACCTCCCCATTGTAATTAGGAAGTCCCCTTTGCTACTGTTGACTTCTATCACCAGGAAATCAGCTGGGTATGACCAACCACACACAGTGGTAACGATGTCCTATACCAATCCCAAGGGAATGGTGATGGACTGGTCAACCAGCTCTAATTGAATATTGCTCTTCTTAAGTGGAGGTAGGTTCCTGGCTTTATACATTTCTCGTGATATTAAGTTGACTCCAGAACCTAAGTCAAGAAGAGCCTTAGGTGGTTCATTCCCAGTGACTTGGAGATAAATTAGGGGACTTCCAGGGTCAGAGAGTTTCTAGGGAAGGTGGCCTACCTTGATCTAGTCAGTAATGGTATGTGTTAACATAACCGTATGCATTAAGCCCTGTTGTTGGTTTCAAGGGAGCTCTGATGCCTTATTTGTTGGAGAAGCGTGCACAGACTCAACCGCTTGTGGTTGTGATAGCTTGTTTACACTTTTGGTTCTGAAGAAAGGTTTTCTCCTCATGCGATTGTCAGAACTAGTAGCGGGTTGAAGGTTTATAGCTCTCGTAGCATTACATTGCTGTGGTTGAGTGGGGAGTTCCCTTTGCATCGTTGGAGCATGTGGTAGTGGAACTATCTGCGTCAATATGCGGATGGATTTAGAGGATGGTATGTATGTGGTGCGTCTCCCGGAGGAGAAGGAGTCCAAAAATACTCTTGAACTTGGTAGTAATGTTGTGGAGTTGCGTGACCCATAGAGTCACTTGGAGAAACTGGTTACTGCACGTAATAGCCATATGGGTCTAGTTGCCTATAAGGGTATTGTTGCCTAGGTGATGGCATCCCCCATGACTGTGGGTGTTGCCACTACTGGTGTTGCCCAATAGGTTGTGGTGAAGTTTCACTTGGATAATATGTTAATGGTTGGTGGAACTACCTTGAGTTACCTTGGGGATAAGGTAATTGATGGGGTGCTTGCCTTTTGTTAAGTCTTGGGTTGAGTGCATACACCCCGGACTCTTGTAGATGTGAGATTATTGGGCAAAATTCCTTAGGATGGTCATATTGGCAGATTTCACATCCACCATCATTGTCCATATCAGAATCCGCAACCTCATTGGCGATAGTCATTTTTCCCTTACCCTTGTCACGTGCATGGCTTGAATCTCTCCTCTTTTTCTTATCATGGTCACTACTTTGTTCCTTAGACTCCTCTACGATTTTCAAAATAGTTTCAAATCTACTATCTAAGGAGTCCCACATTTGATCTACCTTAGTTGACACTTCGATTGTTAGCTTTTGAAGCCACAAGGTTTTTCTATTCACCAACTCTTTGAGTGGTGACTCATCCTCTTCCTCACAGAATCTTACTCCCTTCTTTCGGAGGGAAGAATCATGGTTATATTCTTCCATGCTTTCTCTTTTCCATAGCTCCTCTTCTTCTTTAGCTACTTGCTCCAACAATCAATGAATTTCATGGGACCTAAGTTCAGATAATCTCCCTTGGGCATATGTCCCAAGGGTTCTCCTAGTTTCGTGCCTTAGCCCATCTATGAGATGGCAGAGTTGATCCCGTTGTGCGTAACCATGGCCCAAGAAATGATGTAACAATGCACAATATCAGCCCATGGAAACATCTGAGGATTCATGATTACCCTGCTTCCATCCTTGGATCTTCTTATGCAAGTTGGACACTCTAGAGTACGTTTGGTATTTATCGTTAAACAATTCTAACATTGTACTCCATCTCCTAATGGTTTCCAATTCTAAGGACCGGTACCAAATCTCTGCTTCTTTTATGAGTGTCCTAGGAAACAACTTTAACTTCTACCACTCATTTTCAATATTTTGCAAGGCGCAGGCATCGTGGAATGCCTGTAAGTGATTTTGCAGATTAGCATTGTATCCCCCCTCAAATCGTGAGATATTATTCATTTCCAGTCTCTTGATCCGACTATATTTTTGATGCCTTGTAGGTATTCTAACTACCTCCATAATGTCTAACATACTCCAGGTTTCTAGTAGGGGTTCGTCATGATCATCTCTCTCATGATGTCTATGATGCCTACGTGGTTCCCTACTTTCCCTTCTTTCATGCCTTGACTCCCTAGAGTACCCTCTTCCTCGCTCTCGACTCTCTTGTCGAGGTCTCTCATTTTGCTTACCCTTATCCTCACTGTTGTGCTCTTTGTGACTACGTCCTGATGTAGAAGGAGAGGGTGAATGATGTGATGAAGGGGAAGAATAAGGAGAGCCATCGCCATGGCGATGTCTCCTACCTTCTCTTCAGTGATCCTGATCCCGATCATGATGACGATCAGAACGCTCGCCCTTATCTTATGTTTGTGTCCCCTCATTGAACACTTGGTGTTTGTGGGCATCAGAAATAGGGTTGTGTATCGTGGAGCAAAGGTTCTAATACACCACCTCCTCACTATCATTAGGAGGGGGAACATCATTTCGTGGAGAACCTATTGAGATAGGTTCACCACCCTTAACTTCTCTTATGACGGGCGAAGCATTACAAGGGCCTTTGCCCTTCAACGATGTGTGGCGACTCTCCTACTGCAAGTCCCATTGATGTTGCGCTTCTGTGGGATGGTAGTCCCTTATGTCATAATCTTCTGCAACGTATTTAGCATATAGCTATGTCATGCCTATCTGTGTAAGAGCATGAAGGAGGATGTTAGGGACTGCCCAATCTAGGGGTAACACTATGTTACCTTGCAAGTCTTGCCAATGCAGTTGTTCATCCTGATGGAGGATAAAGGTAAAATTTGGTATATATTCATCAGGATGAGTATACACTACCCGATACTCTTGAGGAACTGGCAGATCTGGGTTACGTGTGTTAGACCACCGACTATCTCTTGTGTGATCCCTAGGTGGTGAAGTGCTTTTGTTCGAAGAAGAAGACATTGTGTCTTATTTGGTGTGCTGATTAACCATTATATAATTTTTTTTAATTAATCCTAAGGGTTCGTTTAAGCTTCCCAACGATGTGGATGATTTCTTATGTTTTACTTAGCGCACAAACAACTTAGTCCCCAGCAACAGTGCCAATGATGAGTGGCGAGGTACTCGTACACTCAACCATATGAATACGAGTGTTACACGTGTGATCCGGTTGAACTCCACAGACATATTTGTATTTGTCATGGTTGTATGGTTAAGTAAGTCTGAGGTATATGATTTTTATATCTTTTATGTTTTATCTCCTATGCTAATGAGGTAAAGGGTGAAGAGACTAATTAACTAACTTTAACTAACTAAGTTCTAATGCCTAGCATCAGTATCCATTTCCACTTATCGTTCACACCCTAAGCAGATGCAACCTTCTTGGATTACCAAATGCTATTCGTTGCTGGGATTACCAAGTGTAACGCACGTGCTCGAAGGGGTCGTACTTAATGCACTTAACTATGGGTGAAGGGTTGAGAGAGATTAATTAACTAATAAAGCATTTAAACGATGAATAATAAATAACAATAATTAAAGTCCTATTTAGCTTAGTCCATGCACTGCAAGGTTTATCCAAAAGTTTGTCTTTATTGCTGTACCCAAACTTGTGCTTAGGTACAATATTTGCTCAAATAAATATCCGTTCACTTTGGAGCTCCTACTGTGGGCACATGGAAATTATTCTATCTCTGGAGAGGTAAAACTACCAAAGTTTTGCTAAGGGTCTAGATCTAGATGAGAAACAAGGGAGAGTCACTTCTTATTTATAGAAATGGCGGCAGACTGCGATATTGCGTACGTGATATTGTGGGAAAGATGCAATATCGCGTACGATACATTGTGTATGCGATATTGCGGCCCATGCAATATCGCATCCCATCATATGTGTATTGGAGTATAGATACACAGGCAACTTTGACTAATGAGGTTATCATGTGTTTTCATTGCCCCTTCTTTTATTTTATCTTTGGTAAATTTAATAAAGTAAAGGATGGATTTAGTAACTAATGCTTCCTTTGCCAAGTGGCTCAACCAATTACCTCATTGTCTAACAAGAATTTGTAGGGAAAAGGTTGTGAATTTGAGTCACACTTAAGGTATTGTTACCATCATTAGGAAGTGTCTCCACCATCCCTTAACATTCATGCATGGTGATGATTGTAGTATACATTGTGCATACATCATAGTTCATTGTGAAGGTTGGGTTGTATGAAAAATTCTAAGTATATGTTCACATCAGTAAGTGAAAATTTAATAAAGTGAAGGATGGATTTAGTAACTAATGCTTCCTATGCCAAGTGGCTCAAGCAATGACCTCATTATCTAACAAGAATTTGTAGGCAAAAGGTTGTCAATTTGAGTCACACTTAAGGTATTGTTACCATCATTAGGAAGTGTCTTTATCATGCCTTAACATTCATGCATGGTGATGATTGTAGCATACATTGTGCATACACCATAGTTCATTGTGAAGGTTGGGTTGTATGAAAAATTCTAAGTATATGTTCACATCAGTAAGTGAAAATTTAATAAAGTGAAGGATGGATTATGTTGTTACCTCATTGTCTAACAAGAATTTGTAGGCAAAAGGTTGTTAGTTTGAGTCACACTTAAGGTATTTTTACCATCGTCAAGAAGTGTCTCCACCATGCCTTAACATTCATGCATGATGATGATTGTAGCATATATCATGCATACACCATAGTTCATTGTGAAGGTTGGGATGTATGAAAAATTCTAAGTATATGTTCACATCAATAAGTGAAAATATACAAAAGAGACTTGAACCTTGAACCTCTCACTTGCTAATAGGACCACATATCTCTTGATGAGTCATAGTTCTATTGGTTGCGTCGACAAGGCCTCATCAATGTGGCCTCATCAACTAGGCCTTGTCGACACATTGTATCATGCATCAACGAGGCCCCATCGACATAGTGTCTATATTCAGCTATAAATACGTGCCCACTAGCTACATTTAAGGTAATTGAAATTTTAGTAGCAACGAAGCCCTTGCAGTTTGTTCATTTGAAAGTTAGAATTTTTCCCCCGAGTGCCCATAGCAGGAGCCATTGAGTGTACAGATCTTTATTCAAGCATTGTTATACCTGAGCATGACAGTGTGTGCAGCAATAAAGACAAGCTTTCTAATAAACCTTGTAGCATTTTGGATATATTAGATATTTTATTTTTGCATTGAATGTTTTCAATTATTTATCAAATTTTTTAACTATTTATTAAATATTTTCCAATAATTAAGTTAATGAAGCAATTAAGCAAGATAGATTAAACACATAAGTATGACCAGTAGCATAGCACTTGGTAACCTAGCAGTGGATACGTGGGTTTAGGATGTGTTCAGAGAGTGGGATGCTTATGTTAGGACTAGTTAGGTATTAGTTAATTAGTTAAATTAAATTCGTTAATCCAATTACTTTTATCTCCCTTTGAACACCAAACTATAAAATATAAAATGATAAAAATGAAATGCCTCAATTATACTTAACCATACCAGTGTACATCACAAGTGTAACTAGGAAGACAATGATTGACCTTAAGGCAAAGGTTCACTGCCTAGAAGACTAGTGCACCAGAAACTACAAAATCCATGGAATTTGACTAGATCATACGTGAATACTTTGTGATTCATATGATTGGTCATAGGGGTACCTCACTACTCATCATTGGCACTATTGCTGGGGACTTTTTTTGTTGAAATGTGCACTATCTAGGATTAGTGAATATTATGTATATCATTGGACAAACTCAAGATCAGCATCACTCACAACGACATATAAGTTACCAAGTACACTAATAATTTTATTCGTTTTCCAAATGTCTTCTTCTTCCCACACATGTGATGATGTCAAACTGCCAGCCCCAT
Organism: Gnetum montanum; assembly: GCA_015680685.1. NCBI lineage: Eukaryota > Viridiplantae > Streptophyta > Gnetopsida > Gnetales > Gnetaceae > Gnetum > Gnetum montanum. The sequence goes on along the minus strand of MNCI01027941.1, from coordinate 185,994 downwards.
AGGACTACAAAGTGGTATATACTCATCTCAATGAGTATGTACTAGATTTCACCTTCATCCTACATCAGGATGAATAGCTATGATGGCATGATATGGAGGGTAACATTGTCTTGCCACCCAATCGATCTATACTCGAGATGCTACTTAAAACTCTTAAGAAGTTTGGCACGTAAGATCTTCATGAAGAATAATTTGTGGATGGTTATGACACTCAGGATTATCATTCCATTGAAACACGACGTAGGCATGATTGACACCAAGAAAAGCACCATGAGTTTACAAAGGGAAAACACTTTAGTAATCCCTTGTTCCTGCTAAACCAAGATGACAATGAGGATCCTCCTCTTGAAGGTTCTCAACATGAAGATCCTCCACCCCCTATTATTGGTGACGAGGGTGCAACCCTAAACTTGCACTCCACTATTCATCAAATAGTTTCAAGAAAAAGTGACACTCAAGGTAGGGACTCAGGCAAACATCACAATAGCAAGGGATCTAAGGATGGTAATTGTAATGAGCAAAAAAGTGGTGGTAGATACCATGGCGTCCACCTTCCTCTTCATCCTCTTCATTTGATTTTGAATATTCCTCTTCATTTGCTAGTTCTCATAGAAGCCACCATTGAAATAATCGTGATGAAGGTGATCAACAAGACAACAATGACTGTGAAGGCCACCAGAACTAAAGGGGTGGTTGAAACCATCATCAACATAGTGATGATGATGAACCTTTGTTAGTAACTTGAAGCATGCTCAACATTGCAGTGGTAATTAAAATTCCAACCAAGGATACGAAAGATAGTATGATCAAGTGCTTAAACATGAATAATATCCCAAGATTTGAGACGGGATACAACCCTCATCCATAGATGCATCTACAAGCTTTCCATGATATCTGTGCCTTACAGAACCTAGAAAATGAATGGCAAAGACTCAAGCTCTTTCCTAGGACACTCTTCAAGGAAGCTGAAAGCTAGTATCGATCCTTGGAACCAAAATCCATTCATCAATGGAGTACCATGTTAGAGTTATTTAATGATAAATACTAGACATACTCCAAAGTGTCTAATCTGATAAGTTAAATCCAAGGTTAGAAACAAGGAACACATGAACCCTTGGATGCTATCATGGGAAAATACTATTCACTCTTACACCAATGCCCTAGCTATGATTATTCTCAAAGGGAACAACTTTGCCACATTATAGATGGGCTCAAAGCAGAAATTAGAAGAACCCTTGGGGTGTATGCCCAAGGAAGATTGTCTAAACTAAGAGCTCATTAGATCTAAAGGTTGATTGAGCAAGTAGCAAAAGAAGAAGGTGAGCTATGAAAAAAGAAAATTGTAGAGGAATACAATAGGGATCCTTTCATTAGAAAATGGGAGATCTGATTTTGTGATGGGAAGGAGTCACCACTCGATGAAGTGATGAACATGAAAACCTTGCCTATCCAAAAATTTGTTTCTGATATTTTGGCAAAGGTTGATAAATTATGGGACTCTTTGGATGAAAAACTTAAACTGCTATGAAGATTACTAAAGAATCCAAAGACCAAAATAGTGATCATAACTACAAGAGGTGAAAAGAAGCTAAACGTGCCTACCAAAGAGGTAAGGGCAAAGTTTCCACTGTAGAGGAAGTTGTGGAAATCGACTCTAATGATGAAATAGATTGTGAAATTTATCAATACGAACATCCAAATGGTTGTTGCCCTATGGTGTCACACTTACAAGAGTTTGAGGTGTATGCATTGAATCCTTAACTAGCACATAGGCAAGCACCTAAATGATTACCTTATCCTCAAGGCAATCCAAGGCAATTCCACTAGCAATAATAAACTTACTACCCAAGTGGAGCTCCTCCACAACCTTATGAAAAATATCAATAGTAGTACCAACCACAATCATGGGGAATACCACTGCCAAGGTAGCAATACCCTTATAGGCAACCAAATCCATACAGGTACTATGTTCAACAACCTGGCTCTCCAAGAAGTTTTGCAAGTTGTACCTCATTTCAGCATCACTATTACCCTCCAGAGTACCACTAAACACATTCACCATCTACTTTAGGGAAAAACCCATATCTATACCATTCTCTACATTCATTTGCACACACACCTCTACCTTCAACCCAGTTGCCTCCTACTCCATTTATGTAGGGTGAGATTCCTCCATAGCCACAACAATGAAATGCTACAAGGGATGTACATTCACAACAAGCTTTCTAATCTAGTGGTTCAAACAATTGATCTAGAAAAAGATCCTTCATTTGACCTAGCAGTCCTCTCCAACCCTCACAACCTAGTCCAGTTGATCATCTTGCATCTCCAATACCCTCATCCTCTACATAAAATGCCTTCAAATGCCCTTCAAATGAAGTGCTGCCTTAGATTTACACTGTAATGCTAACTCATGTTGTTTTTTATTGGATCAAGGCTAGCAATCTTTTCATGAAAATATTTGACCTAGGAAGTCCACTCATTTATCTATAGATCGCTAGATATGAGCCATGTAAGGCTCTTCTTGACTTTGGTTCTAGAGTTAATCTCATCTCCCATGACATGTACAAGGCCTGAAACCTACCACCTCTTAAGAAGAACAACATCCATCTAGAATTGGTAGGTCAGTTAATTACTGTCCCTCTAGGATTATTAGAGGACATTTTGATCATAGTTTGTGGGTGGTCCTATCTTGCTAATTTGCTAGAGATCAAGGTTGAAAACTGCAAAAGTGACTTCTCCATCATTATGGGAAGAGCTTGGTTAAGCATGGTTGATGCACATATGGGCATAAGGGATCTCTCTCTAGAAATATCCAAAGAAAATGAATTAGGCAAGATAGAGAAGAAGCATGCATCACGTACAATGATAACGAGTGCAATTGTGTACAAAGAATTTGGTCAATCAACAGTACATACATTAAAGCATGTAATTAGTGTGCACAAGAAATTAATATTCAGAGGTGTCTATATGTAGCAACCACAAAACAAGAGGGTACCCAATGGCTGATAACTAACTCAGATAGCAGCAAATTATGCATGGAACCAACTGAGAGCTTAACATGTGCTTATGTGAAAGGCATGGATAAACTTAAACAAGTTCATCCTCAACTCTCTGATGAAAATGATGATACCTGTTAGGGAGAGTTGGAAATCCTTGATAACTTCAAGTAGGAGCCCCTAGAGCTAAAAATGTTATCGGCTAACATGGAATATGCATTTTTAAACAATGGTAAGCTAGTCATAATCAATGCCAAACTTGCTCCTGAATAAAAAGAAAAGTTTTTAAAGGTGGTTAACAAGGTCAACAGCCTTTGCTTGGTCATATCCTAAGCTAACAAGAATCAATCCAAGGATATGCCAACATCACATTTACACCAACCCAGCCATGAAGCCTAGAAGGTAGCCATAGAGGCGGCTGAACCCCAAATTGAAGTAGATCATCAAAGAAGAAATTAAAAAACTCCTCAAGGTAGGGTTCATATATCCCATTTCAGATAGTGAGTGGATTAGCCCACTCATAATTGTGCCAAAGAAAGGTGCCAAGTGGAAAGTCTGCATCAACTTCAAGTGGTTAAATATGACAACATTTAAAGATCATTTTCCATTACCATTTGTGGATCAAGTGTTGGACCCCATATTTGGACATTATTATTTTAGCTTCTTGGATGATTATAATGGCTATAACCAAATTCAAATTACACCAGAAGATTAAGCCAAGGCAGCATTCACAAGTTCCTAGGGAACTTTTTCATATTGTAAGATGCCATTCAGTCTGTGCAATGTCCTTGTAGCATTTCAATGCCTCGTCCTTAGTATTTTCCAATAGTAGATTGGTACTGGTGTGGAAGTCTTCATGGATGACTTTTCCACCTATGGAGTTACATATGAGCAAGCCTTGGACCACCTTGAGCAAGTATTGAAAAGATGTGTTGAAACAAACTTGTGGCTTAACTGGTAAAAGAGCCATCTCATGGTTCAAGAAGGCATTGTGCTAGGGCACCGAATTTCATGAAAAGGGATTGAGGTAGATCCAGAAAAGATAAGGGTCATCCAAGGAATAACACACCAACCAGAGATAGTTAAAGATGTTTGGTCATTCCTTGGACACACTAGCTACTACCGGTGATTCATAGAGAATTTCTGTAAGATTGCAAAACCATTGGCAGAACTTACAAAGAAAGATGCACCCTTCATTTGCACTAATGAATGTGAACATGCATTCCAATAGTTAAAGAAAAAAATCATAGAAACACCAATTCTACAAGTACTAGACTAGTCTAGACCCTTCCACATCATGACAGATGCATCTAACTATGCCTTGGGAGCAATGTTCATGCAGATGGATGATAAGAAATGCCCATACTACATCTATTTCACAAGCTAAAGAATTGTGGAAGCATAATTAAATTACACCACCATGGAAAAAGAAATAATGGTTGTGGTATATGCTTTGGAAAAGTTCAGGCACTATGTGCTTGGCTACAAAGTATTTGTGCACATAGACCATAGTGCAATTCACTTCCTCATGAATAAGAAAAAGGTGGGTCCTCATGTCATACAGTGGCTCATGATCTTTTAGGAGTTTGATCTCAAAATGGTAGATCAAAAAGGTACTAAGAATATGGTCATTGACCACCTCTCTCACTTAAGATGGGATAATAAAGAGGAGAGCATGTTCTCTAATTAGTTTCCAGACAAACTCCTCTTTACAGGAGTAATAAATGAACCAACACTTGTAGAAACAACATGGTACAATAACATCCTCACTTCTTCTTACTTAGGAGATACCACAAGATCTTAACTTCAGAAGGAAGCAACAATTTCTTCATCAAGCCAAATACTTCATGGAACTCAATAGACATCTTTACAAGGTGTGCACCGATGGCTTGATTCGTTGGTATGTCCTTGACAAAGATCAATTGTGCATTCTCCAAGATGCTCATGAAGGATCTTGCAGAGGCCACTATGCAGGGAGACACACAGCCATAAAGATCCTAATGGTAGGGTACTATTGCCCTATAATTTTTAGAGATGCACACCAATTTTTTTGATCTTATGAACGTTGTCAATGAGATGGGGGGATGACCACTCACATGGAAGGTCCTTAATAGTAGATTCAACCACTGGAACCTTTTCACATATGGGGTGTTGACTTCATGGGTTCCATCACACCTATGTCCAATGGAAAGGCATATATTATCATAGTAGTCAACTATTGCACAAAATGGGTAGAAGCAGCAGCTGTTGTTGATTGTACATTGTCCATTGCTACTAAATTTATACAATAAAATATTGTAAATAGGTTTAGGGTCCCACATTCACTAATTTATGACAATGGAACTCATTTCATAGGCGCTGCTTTTAGAAAGTTGATACAATGCTTGGGGGTTGAACATAAATTAAGAACACCCTACCACCCCCAAGCCAATGATCAAGTAGAGGTAACCAACTGGGAGATCACAAAAATACTAACACGAACTATTAGCAAATATAGGAAAGATTGGAGTATAAAACTTAATGATGCCCTCTGGGCTTACCATTCAACAAGGAAACTTCCTATTGGCTACTCTTCCTATGAGTTGGTGTACGGGAAACTTCTAACACTCTCGATCTAGTCTAAGCTTTGTACACTCTCAATAACCTATGATTTAAATCTTAACCTAAGTCTAGCACAGAAAGAAAGATTGATCAACTTGAATGTACTTGATGAAAACCAATTAGTGGCCCTATCTTTGAATGAGATGCACAAGGCATTCAACAAGCAATGTCATAACCTTAGAATACAAAAAGTAAAATTTCAACCAAGAGACAAGGTCCTCTATTAGAACCCCACACATGTACCCCAGAAGGGAAAATTTCAAACATTGTGAAAGGGACCTTATATAATTGATCAAACCTTTCCCTCTAGGGCCATGTTAATCTACAAGCTTGAAAGCCCAAATAAAAAGCAATTGGTCAACATCCAACAAGTAAAACCTTTTCTTAAACCAAGACAAGCCAATGCAGCTACCACCTTGACAAATGGACAACCACATTCCATTTCTCAAATCTCCTCCTTCCAACTTAGTCATGGGGGAGATGGCCATCCATGCTAACAATCCATATAGCTTCTTAGTTTTTCTACTTTTTTCCCACATTTTTGATTTTACAAGTTATTTATTTTACAAATTTTTGGTTTTTAAATTTTTCTAATTTTACACCATCATTAGTACCTTTGAACCTTTCTTGGTTATTTTACACTTTTTTATATTTTTTACTTTGTGTTTTTTTTACTGTGATATTTCCTTATTTTTACTAATAATTGCTTTATTACCATAGGACACAGTGCCACTGAGAGCACTCTCACGTCTTGTGCGGGTGGATCACTCTTAGAGTGGTGATGTGAAGTCATCAAAAGCGGCTAGTTTTGGTTTGGACTAAGGATGGATCTTCTCAGGTCATTTTAAACACAAATTCCATAAGGGACTTCTTATGACCTCAATTTGGAATTCCATTCCACATTCTTCATCATCCATCCATGCTACCATAAATGTTATGTTATGCTTTATGTCTTGGTATGATGTGTTTGAATTCTTGGATAGATTCTTTTTGGTTGCTTCTTAACTTTTCATAACCATTAATCAATTGTGGGGCCCATGGACTCTTTAGTTGAGGTTATTCAAGGGCAACAAGGGCATGAGCCTACTATGGGAAGGACCCACTTGCATAGCTCTTGGTTTGGTTAGTTAAGGTTCCTTACCTTTAACATTGCTACAATCCTATCTTTCGCATAGTCCATTGTGTATTCCACTCAGTGCCCCTTAACCTTTTATTTCATTCATCCCCTAAATCATCTTCATCTTTCCAAATTTGTGAGCTCCAACACCCTCTTCTCATGTTTTCATACTATTCTTGGCCTTTTGAGCTTTCATTTGACCTCAATTTTATTTAAAAATTCTTTGTATTTTGCAAGTTTGACCAAAGTTAGTGATGGTCAACAGCTGTGTTGACGAGGCCTCATCGATGTAGCCAACCGTGTTGATGAGGCCTCATTGACACATTGCAAAAATACTATATATACTGCTGTGCACTTAGAAATTTTTGACATTTGCCTCATAACACAGGAAGTTTTTGCAATTTTTTAGAGCTCAAAACCTTCTAGAGCCCATAACTTTCCAACCATTTATCCAAATCATCCATTCTTCACCTTGCACTTATTAGAGGTAAGCTCTTTATCGTGGGGGCCACAAACCTTAAGGTTTTTTATGAAATTTTTCTAACTTCCACAAAGGATTAATAAACTTAACAATATATAAACATCAATTTTTTCAAGAGTTAACCCTTTCAACAACCTTCAGAATGATTTATTAATAATAACACATAAATAAAATAATAATTGAAGTAATTAAATTAGCCATAATCACAACTTAGCCAAGTGTAACTATCCTTAAGAGATAAAGGTATCTCAATTGCTTCATATTACACAACGATTGCTAATCCATGATCTCATTGTGATTACAGATGGCACCAAAACCAAAACACTTATAGGAAGGAGAACCCTCTCAACCAAGGAAGAAGCGACCTAGAGTTGGAAGGGGCCAACATGAATAAGCCCAAGAATTGTCGGAGGAAACCCATGTAATGAGACCTCTTTGTGAGGAGCCTGAAGTGGAATCTATTCAATAGATTCTAGAAGACGAAGTTTCCACCAAGCAATCAAAGTGAGGAGGAGTGCCTGGACCCATGCCAAGGCTTGAAGTCACTTTGACTCAAGCCTGCCTTGATATCATCAAGTCCTAAGAGATTCAATGATTAGTTTTTTAAGAAACGAACTTTGGACCATTCATAGAACAAGCTCTAGTAGAAGTCAAAACATAATTGCAAACCTCTCCCATGTAGCCAATCATCACATCTAGTGGGGAATTGTACATGGGAGAGACATATCTCTTTTGGAACAATTGAAGGTCAGAGTCCACAACCAAGATCAAGGATATTCATGTATCCTACTCGGCCAAAGCTATTGCGCAAGCACTAGGGTTGGTTGACATTGGGACATACTTGGTGAAGTTATCAATGAAGGCTGATCCTAAGGCCAAAAAGAAGTGTACTCAGTGGTGCTACGGGGTTGACTGTAAGAAGTACGATGCACTCACACTAGCAGAGCATATCTATTTTAAAATTGTGGCCTATCACCTCAATCCAACAGTGAGGCCAAGCAAAGTAACAATCTTTTCCACCCAAGCATGCATCACTCTAAGAGAAAATTTTCCCATGAAGCTTCCACAACTCATCTATTTGGAGATTGAAGAGGATTTCAAGGAAAACGAACATGGAAGAAAAACCCTACCCTTTTCATGCCTTATCTGAAAACTCAACAAAAGGGCAAGAATCATCCACTACTCTAACAACACAATCAGGCATGCTCCTTTAGCCTCATGGTCTAAAATTATGAAAGAGAAGATGCCAATGAAAACTCAAGAAGAGGAGCAACCACCATCACCGCTGCCCACTTAGGAAATGATGTCAAAGGCTCGTGTTGCCATTAAGCACCTATACAATATCTAAGAGTAGCTCTTAAGCAAGCAAGAGTAATGCACAGGGATGAGTGGTGAAGATCCATTTGTGTACTAACTAGCAATGAGTCACCTTAATGAGGTAGCTTGAATAATCAGTCAAATGGAGAGGGGTGGGCCAATATTCTCTATCCAACAAATGAAGTTGCTCATGAGGTTGGATCCCAATGCTTAAGAGGTGACGGTACCCTTATCACAATACCATTTATTCCCAAAAATCTCTGGGAATGCCTTCACCTTCTTGATGTGATCGGAGGAAGGTGAAGGGAAAACTATCTTGGTGATGCAACACCAAGGACAAGAAACAACAACTAAAATGGTTGTTGACCGTGTAGTTGAAGCACTCAATGCATCTATGACATCTATATTAGACATATCTACACTTTGAGATTTGTAGACATCCACAGGTATGACCAATAGAAAGTTGAATGTAGTGCAACATGAAGAACTGCTGGATCAACTGGTTGGGATTGGGCAACCGATTCTAGATATCTTCGATTTTTGAAAAAACATCACTATAACCTAGTTGGAGTTGTTGGATGCAAGGGGCAAGTGCATCATCCTAGAGGAGCAACTTGAAACAGCTCAAGTACAAAATCAACACTTGGCCATGGAGGTTTTCAAATTACATGCCCATCTTGCTGATCCTACAATTCTCAACCCAACAATAACCAGAGATGAAGCTTTCCAACAACTTCAAGAATGATTTCGAAAGTTGAGGAGGATGCAATAATCACCATCTTTAACCAATTCATAGCAAAAGCAAAGGCATACTCAATTCAGAAGGACTTGGCCTAGATGTGCTAGGAGAATCAAACTTTGACTACATAGAATCATCACCTAGATAATGTTGATGCCCAGAAGGAACAAATGTAAGAATTTATTCATTAATCATAGGAGCAACTAGCCAGGGTGAATACTAAATTAAGGAGATTGGCTACAAAGAATTAGAATTTGTCAATGGAGGAAATTCATGCCTTGTACCCAAAGTCTGCTATCGAAATTTCCACCTTGAAGAATGAAGCCTTAAAGTTTGAAAAAGTTAAAGATTACTATAGAGACTAGGTTGGCCTATAGAAGAAACACATTCAAATGATCAAGGAAAAAAATTAATGAAGCTCTCTAGCAACTCCAACAAGGAAGAGAAGTTTGGTAGCCCATTATTGATGGGATTGACACCTACAACAAAGTAGAGATTTGCTTAAAGGAGTTGCAAATGGAAGAAATGATAGAGTATAGGGAGTTAGTCAATCTCCATTACACAAACTTGACTATGCTAACTACTAAATGGCCATGGTCAAAGTTGGAGAAACAAGTGGCTAGCTCGTATTTGCTATACGAGGTAGCGTTCAAGCACCATACAAATAGTAAGCAAAAGCTTGAGACTGCAAATGTTGAACTCAAAGTTCTCAAAGCATGATTCACCATTCAATGATCAATTGTTGAGAGACTAGCCAAAAGGATGAATGACTACGAGGAGTTGAAAGATATAGTTAGAGTATTCAACATCAAATGCAAACAATTTACTGCCTAGTTCATCAATGCAAAGGAGTTGTTTCCAGCAATACCATGTCCCTTGGATGTGCTCGTTTTGACCCACATCAGTGAAGTTACGTGGATCGTGCATGATCCTAGAAGTAAGAAGGAGAAAATGAAAGTACTGCTAGATGCTTTCCATCTCCCACCAAAAGTTGTAGTAGTAGTAGGATAGCTGTAGCCTCCTCGACCACTGCCCATGCTTGAAGCTAGTGAAGGTCCCCCAGAACCTTAAGAACCATCATCGCCTAGGATTGTCTAATCTTCTTCATCAAACTTCACGTCATCAAGGAACATGCTATCTAATTTTGAAGAGTCATGTCATGGTGTTTAATTTTATATTTTGAACATTGCCATTTTTATAATGTGTTGATTCGTACATCTGGGCACTCCATTTTTTGTCAAGTTAATTAGTTTGTTTTGTTTGTGAAAGGTTAGTCAGTAATCCCATACCTTTTCAATTTTGTAAAGAACTCGAGGATGAATTTTCATTAAGTTGTGGGGGTATGATGAGTTGTAGTTCTGTTGGCTACATTGACAAGGCCTTGTTAACTAGGCCTTGTCAATGAAGCCTTGTCAATGCATTGTATCATGCGTTGACAAGGCCCTAGCTATAAATACATGCCCACCAGCTGCATTTATGGTAATTGAGATTTTAGTAGCATTGAATCTCTTGCAGTTTATTGATTTGAAAGTTAGAATTTTTCTCCTAAGTGCTCGCACCAAGAGTCATTAAGTGTAGGGATCTTTATTCAAGCATTGTTATACCTAAGCATGACAATGTGTGCAGCAATAAAGATGAGCTTTTTTATAAACCTTATAGCATTTTGGATAGATTAAATATTTTATTTATGTATTAAATTTTTTCAATTATTTATCAAATGTTTTCAATTATTTATTAAATATTTTCAAGGAATTAAGTTAATGAAGCAATTAAGCAAGATAGATTCAACACATAAGTACAACCACTTCAAGCATAACACATATTCATTGGTAATCCTAGTAGCGTTATTGCTTGGTACACCCAGTAGCATAGCACTTGGTAATCCAGCAGTGGATACATGGGTTTAGGATGTGTGTGGAGAGTGGGACTAGATGCTTATGTTAGGACTAGTTAGGTATTAGTTAATTAGTTAAATTAAATTAGTTAATCCAATTACTTTTATCTCCCTTTGAATACCAAACTATAAAATATAAAATGATAAAAATTAGATGCCTCAATTACACTTAACCATACCACTGTACATCACAAGCCTAATTAGAAAGACAATGATTGATCTTAAGGCAAAGGTTCACTGCCTAGAAGACTAGTGCACCAGAAACTATAAAGTCTACAAAATTCCATCGGATCATGCATGATCACTTTGTGATTCATATGGTTGGGTGTAGGGGTACCTTGCTGCTCATCACCTCTATTCTATTTGTCCATATGTAATCAAATTATTTTTTATTTTATTTAAACAAGTGTTCTTGGATCCCATCCCTACCTACCAATGAGCCTAGGTGGGACCTAGGGACACATAAGCATGGTTAATGATGGTCATTAAATATGCATGAGTTGGCATAATGAACATGCATAGGTGTTAAGGCATAGTGGAGACAATTTCCCATCATCATCATGGTGTTTTTATCCCATTCATGATAGGTTGACCGTTAATGTAACTGAATGATTTGATGACGACTTATTATGGTTGGCTATTTACCTAATACGATAGTTCTTAAATGTACATTTTTACCATGCCTCTAGGTAGCATGTATCTTAACATACCCCTTTGAATCAAACCTATGACTTATAGACTATAAGTCACATGCTCTATCCATGTAAGGAATTGCTCACTTTATAAAACATGCACCTTGTGATTTTTATTTCATGAACAATGAGATGTTAACCTGGTAGTAAGACTCTTGAATTGAAAGCTCCAAGTCATGGATTTGATTCTATTAGGCAATGTTGAGTTATAAATTTTTAATTAGATTATATATCTTGGGGTGTATCTATATTACAATTATATTGAGGACAATGAGGTATTAGCCTAGTAGTATGGATGTTGGCCTAGTAACCCTAGGTCACAGGTTTGATTCTACTGGGTAGCATTAAGTTATAAACTTCTATAAATCTTGGGGTGTACCTATGTTTTAATTATTTTAAATTCCAACACCAAAACACTTGAGGCATTATTAACAGTGAGGTGTTAGCCTAGTGATAAGACTCTTGATTTAAAAGCTCCAAGTCATAGGTTTGATTTTGGTAGGCAATGTTGAGTTATAAAGTTCTAATTAAACTATATATCTTGGGGTGTACCTATATTACAATTAATTCAAGGTTCTAACACCCTACACTTGAGGCATTATTTTACTCTTCTATAATTATTCTAATGTATCATGTTGGCTATATGTCTTGGGGTGTACTTATAGTAAGAAATAAGAACTTGAGGGCACTCTTCAATAAGAAAAAAGCTTGATTTTTTTTCTACTATATAAAAAAGGTCTTTTCAAAATTAGTTATAAAGATGAAAACCTTAATAAAGGAATTTCAAAATTATTCAAATTTCTCTTTAGACTATCTCCTTTATGTTTATGGTGTAACGTAAACAATGAAGCATCAGCCTAATGGTAAAACACTTAATTTGGAAGCTCCAGGTCTTGGGTTCAATTTAGATGGGAATGTTGAGTTATATAAAGTTATATATTGGTGTGTGTCTATGTTACACATATTTCAGGTTTCAACACCTCGTTTATGATACAATGTACTTTGAAATTTTTAATTACGTTGCTTTAGAAAGGGGTATTGAACCTCAAAAAATGAATATTTTAAAAGTTCAAAGTAAATGAAATTTAGGTTTTCATCCTTAGAACCAATTCCTAAAAACCTTGTCTATAGGGTAGGAAAAAGATTAGGCCTTGCCCTTGTTCCATCATGGGTTGTTACTTCTTACTAAAGGATTTATTATAAGGATAAAGATAAAATTATCTCTAAAGATGGTAAAACTCTAGGTTTTGATGGTTTTCATATTGAAATTTTTAAGAAGCAGTAGGACATTGTTGAAGATGATATTTTTCATGTTTTCTAAAAAGCCATTAAAAAGGTTTCTCTTAATAAAAATATTACTAAAGATGTCATTCATGTTCTTCCTAGGAATGGAGATCTTCAACACATTGGTAATTGGAGGCCTATTCATCTTTTTAACAATACTTATAAAATTATAGATAAATGAATGGCTTGCCAAATTCATAAGGTTATTGGAGTTATCATTAGATTTGAGTAGATTGGTTTTGTTAAAGGCAGACATATCCTAAGTAATGTTATTATAACTTGGGAGGGAGTGCAATGGGCTTTTGATACTAACCAAGATATTTCTTTTATTAAGTTAGATTATGTTAAAGATTACGATAGGATTGAATGGAATTTCCTTATATTTTGTATCTATAAACTAATATTTGATGATTATTTTTTGACTTGTTTGTGTCCTATTCACTAATGATAATGCCCAAGTTGCTACTAATTTTGGATTAAGTTCCTCATTTTCTCTTCAATGGTTAGTTCATCAAGGTTGTCTTCTAGCTCCCTATCTTTTTATTATTACTACAAATTTTCTTTTACATAATCTGCATTATGATCTAAAAAGGAATTTCATTAAAAGAATTTTAGTTGATGATCAAGGTACATAGTTACTTAACAAGCACTTTGTAGATGCTTCTTTTTTATGATCAATAATTCTTTATAAAATATCAATACTCTTTTAACTAGAGCGAAGGATTGTTGCATGCTATCTAGCTCTCAGATCTACTGGCCAAAATCTGCTGCTTTATAGTAATGGCAATATTGATGAGTTGGTTACTATTAAGCCTTGGAAAATCTTGAAAAAAGATTCTCTCTTCAAAATTTTAGGTATAATTTTTTAGCCTTATCTTCCTATTTTGTGGAATTATGTGATTTATAAAATTGAAAAGAAGTTTGATAAATGGAAGGAAATAAAGCTCACCCTTGTTAGCAAAGTTCTAGTTATCAAGCAAATGCTTCAATCAACTTATGTTGATTACTTCAGTTGTTTGGCTACTTCTAAAACTTCTTACGAGAGAATTGATTGTATTATCTATCAGTTTCTTTAGTCTACTAAATAGTAAAGAAAATGTTTTTCTTGAGTTACTTGGGATATTTGCACTAGTAGTAAGAAAGATGAAGGACTTGGCCTTATTAGTTGTTATAAGCAATGCATTTCTATTCTAACAAAATGAACTATAAAGTACATTAAAGGAGATGATGTTTGGATGCTCCTTTCAAGAAACAAACTTATGCAAGGAAAACCTAATAATAATAACAATTGGTCTTCTAATAACTTTCTTCACTATCTTCTTTTTCCTCTAGCTATTTCTATTATTAATTGTCTAATTCTCAAACTATTTTGGAAGACATGGTGCAAGCTTAGTAAATACTGGAATTACAATCTTATTATAGTTTTAGAAGATATGCTTAAGAAAATTAGCCCTTGGTAGCTTCCTTTCAAAAAGGAGAATGGACTACTAACGCATCTAGATTATGTGCAACTTGGAGAAAATTTGGTATCATTGCAATTTCTTATCTATGTATTCATTATAGATGGATTACTTAGAATGAAGCTTTTCTAGCCTCTATGATTTGAATCAAAAGAGAAAAAAGAATTTTGAAAATTTAATTTCTAATCTTGAGATTTTATTTAAAGTTGAAAATAATTTTCATTGGCCTTTTATAGATATTTTTTGGAAGGATGATAAACATGTTTTTTCTTTTAATTCAAAAGTTACTAATGAGATTATTACAAAGAATGATTTTATTCATAACAAATTTATGAATGTCAAAGTGTCACATTGATGGGGCCCCATTTATGTGGTGTTGCCCCATCAACAAGGCCACGTCAACGTAGCATTTGCTATGTCTACGAGGTCCTATTGACGTAGTTCTATAATAAAAACTATAAATACAAGCTCACAATCATGTTTATGGGCATCTTGTCATAGTAGTAGTTGAACTCTTGCAATTTTTCCATTTGAAAGTTTGAATATTTCTCTAAGTGCCTGTAGCAGGACTCAAAAAGTGTACAAATCTTTAGTTGAGCACTATTGAACCTAAACCACACCAATGTGTATAGTGAGAAAGATGAGCCTTTTAATTAAACCTTGCAGCACTTAGAATAGATTAATGATTTATTTATGCATTTACTATTTTCATTTAATATGAAATTAATTAAGCTCAATTAGACTTTAAGCAATTAGTTAATTAATTAAGCTAAATAGATTGAGCACATAAGTATGACCACTTTGAGTGTAAACACATATTCTCTTGGTAATCCCAATAGCATTATTGCTTGGTTCACCTAGTAGCATAGTGCTTGGTAACCCAACAATGAATATGTGGGTTCAAGATGTGTATGAAAAGTGGGACCAAATGCTTAAGTTAGGACTATTTAGAGACTAGTTAAGTAGTTAAATTAAATTAGCTATTAAATTACTTCATCTTTCTACTTTAAGTACCAAGGAACATAAAACATAAAACAATAAAATCCATATGCCTCGATTACACTAAACCATACCTTTATACATCACAAGTGTAATTGAGAAGACAACAAATGACCATTAGGGTAGGATTCACTTCCTGGACAACTAGTGTACTGGAAGACATAGAGTCCACAAAATTCAACTGGTTCGTGTGTGAACACTTCATGATTCGTATGGTTGAGCGTAGGGATACCTTCACTACTCATCATTGACACTATTGCTAGGGACTTTGTTTGTTTGAATGGGTGCTAGCTAGGATTAGTGAACATCATTAACATCGTTGGATGAACCCCAAGGTGAATATCACTCTCACATGTAATATAATTATATAAGCACATTTATATTCTATTTTTTTGCAAAATGTCTTCTTCTCTTAGGCATGATGATGTTAAACCGCTAGTCCCACAAGAGTGCAAAGTGGTATATACTCATCCAAATGAGTATGTTTCTGATTTCACCTTCATCCCATACTAGGATGCATTCAGTGAAATTCAATGAAATGGTAACATCACCAATGTCTGATTTAGATCCTTATAGACTTTGGTAACAGATTCTTCATAATATGAAATAAAATCCATCTTTCCTAAAATGGTATAATTCTAACAAGATTTGTTATTTACCACGAAGCTGCAGGACATGATGCAAACAATTGTAATGCCCTCAAAGATGATATTCAAGCTTTGGAGAAGAAACTAGAAATAGTCTTTAGCACCCTATCAACCTTTTCTCAAATAGTCTCATCATTTCTACAATCTATAGTGTTTGCAAAGCTTCACTAATCATCAATATGACACCTCTTTATAATGTAGCTCATTCTCAATCAAAACTCATATTCAAATATCCTTCATCCTCTCCAAGAATCTAGTTGCCTTTACCTACTACATCTAGGCTAGTTGATTATCCACCTATCCTACCATATGTTGTATCATTGCCATCTTGGCCTTCTTTTGCATCCAAGGCATAGGAGCCCCACCTACTTTCTACTTCTAGATAGCTCATTAGAATCCTCACAAGGCCACAAAAGGAAGCAACATCCAATGACACTGGAAAGAAAAATGAATAATAAAATAGACAACACACTTAAAAATGAAGAAGAAAGTCTCATTCTAAGCTTAAAAAAACATTCTACTTCTATATCAGTGGTTGTTCCTCCAACACCTACCTTCCAAGATTCAACTTCTAGAGGTAAAGTTTTACCACATATCACTACTGCAATGAGGTCTAAAAGGACTAATATTTTCCTTTTTTACCTTATTTTAACTTCAAAGGAGCATCACTTAGCATTAGAGGAGCTTCTGAAATCTATCACTATGCAAGTAGAGATCCAACCTCATGTCCAAGCAATTCCATTATTGCCAAATGCTCCATGGTATGAAGTGGAATACTTGGTATTTAAAGGGAAGAATATAAAAACTTACTCTTTAATGGATACAATGTTATAGCTTCTCATCTACATAATGATACATATTGGGGATAATGGTGTACTATTTTGGTGCATGTGGATGATAAAGCTAGATTCAACATTCTATTATTAATTATAATAAAACATCTTAGCCTTGAAAAATAGGTCATGTACTCTAAATATAACTTTACCTCAATCTCATTTCATAGAGTTAAAGTAGAAATTATAGATGGCATGAAATTACCCTTTTTAGTAGGAAGTTGCATCCAAGGATATTTTCTTAATGCTATCTTATGTAGGCCTTGGCTAGCTTATCATTGAGTAGTTTTCTCACATGTACACTAAGAGATACACTTTCCATGCAACAATAGGGAGGTAATTATATGTGCAGATCTCAAAATTCCTACCATGACCCATCTAGACATCTTAGAGGAAACCACACTAAGATTTCAACTCATATTAGTAGGCTAAATGTTTCTAGTAGAGAAAACACACAAACCTGATACTAGCATCTTGTGGTCATCTAATACACATGAATTTATGGATCTAGGCTTTAAGGTGCTAGATATTTTTGAATCCATAAAAAGTGTTAAAGGTCCCACTAGATCGCAAGCTAGAAAAGCCATGCTAGGATGTAGTCATATTAAGAATCATGTCACCCTTGCCTAATTTCTTAGTTATCTTTTGCTTAATAATTTCCAAATGCTTTTTCCATTATAATAATTTTAAACATTCTATATTATTTAATTTTACTTATTTTATATTATCTTCTTCTTTTTAGCACTCTCATAATTTCTTTTCTCTTTATGTTTTATTTTATTTCTTATCTTTCTTCTTAATTACGTTTACATCTTTCATTTCAACTAGCTATTTAGTATCAAAACATAAAAAAATTTGAAAACATAAACACTAAAAACTAAAATCATAAAAATATAAAACCCATAAGCAAAACCAACCTTCTTCATTCCACCATCCTATAACATAGTTTAAGTGTATATAAAAAAATAGCCTTGTTAGGCTCGAATAATACATCCTAACATTTCCAAAAAATACAAAAATATATAACAAAAGAAATAATATTCTAGGCCATCAATCCTACATTAATCTATTTTATCTTCTCTCAAATTATTTGTAGGAAAAATTATTCTCACCACTTTTTCTTTATCTCCCTTCTTTCTCCCATTGCCTAATGTCTTGGGCATATCTATATTTGCAAAAATAAATAAATGTAAAAACATCAATAGAATACATAAAAAAATACATAGAACTAAAAATCAAAGCAAAAGTAAACATAAATTCATCAATTGAAATCATTTTTCACCTATTCATTAATTCACCATCATGGATTTATCACATTCATCTCCTCCTCTATGAAAACTAGAAGTGATTTTTCCTTTTCTTTATGATGAGCTACAATGCATTCTTTAAGGATTTTGAATACCTCAATAGCTCCCATCTATTGACTTCCTAGTTTCCATCTTCCTAAGCTATTTTACAAGACTCAATGCTTGCTTCTTATAAAATAACTTACTACTCTTATATTAATATTCCTACTACTCTCATGTAGCATAGTTGTCCTTCATCTTGATGTTTAACCTTTTCATGATTAATACCTTCTACTTCTTATAAGTGTATGAGGCCACTAGGGAATCATGTAAATTGCACAATTGCCAATAGGAGAAATATGTGGAATTGTGTTGCACCACCTTGCTCTCATAAAAATTAGCTTTCAAATTATCTACCTCCTCCTATAATCGAGCCAACTACACCATGAGATTATTCTTATCCTTCTTTATGATCATCAACTCTATCATCAAATTAACATTCACATGAATTTGTTGCATGACTAGGGAGGCCATCTTCATACCATATCCTACTAGAGCATTTACTTTAGCTTGAACCTTAGGATTTTTGGACTTTGGGACCTACTATTGTATTCACTTTTTCGGTTGATTAAAGATTGAGGTTAAGTGTGGTTTTGACATTGTTCCATATGGGTTTGAGCATCGAACCCTTCAAACACATCATCATGAGGCATATTCTTAGCTCTTAGAGGTCCCTAAGAACAATTTGGTTTCATAATCTAGCTTATGAAACTTATTCTTGGTGACTTTGCAAAAACTTCTTTGATAGCACAAGAAAAAATGCCCCCAAAAATTGCTTCATATGTTACATTTTCAGCCTTTGGAGACATCTAGGAATCATTTAGGGTCATCATCCAACATTTTGATTTTAGTTTTGACAAATGTGAAAAACGTGTGAAAAAATGTTAAAAATTTTTCCAAGTATGGCTAACATTTAGTGTCAGCATCAATGCCAAGAACACCATCATTGACACTTCCAAACATCATTGAAACTAAATTTTGACATGTGCAATAGGTTCCTAGAGCTTAAAAAACTTATCAGTAGCTTTTTGAGTAGTTCAGGCTTTCAAAATAGGCACTTTTGATAGGTTCTTTTGGGACTTAAAAAATAAACATTTTTTTATGTTCAAAGCATCAGTGAGTTCATGACTTATTTTGACACCTCTGAGTCATCTCATGCATCTTTTTCACATCATTTCATAGGTTTGCGTACCTCTTAATGCTCAAAAATCATTGTTTCAACTAATTCCAAGCTCAGTTTCAACATCTCAGGAGTTAAAACTTTTGGCCAAGAAAAGTGTTGAAAATTTTTCTAACTATGGTGTCAACGCTAACATTGATACTAACATCAACATTAACACTGTTAAAACTTGCATCATCACTTAAATTAGCATTTGATAGCATCTGCAAGCCTCTCAAATTGGATCCAATGAGCTCAAAAAACTATAACTTGGAAAAGGGCTTAAGAAATTCACTAAGTACTAGTGCCATCAATGCTAATGATGTCAATGTTAGTGTCATCACTTTCAAGCCTTGCTAGGTAACATCATTTACCTTTTTCATCAACATGAAATCTTATCTCAAGACATCTCAGGCATCTCGATCGCATTCAACATCAGTTTAGAAGTGAAATAGGATTCCAAGAGTTTAAAATTCCAACTTTGATAAAATTTCAAAAATTTTATAAGTATTAGCATTATTATCAACACTCTTGATGCTTGTAAAATAACATTGTCAATCATCAGGCTCTACACTTAGCATCTTCTTATGGTCTCTTAACTTCCTCATCATAATCTTAGCATCATTTGACATTAGTTAGGAGGTCAAATAGGATTTCAAAAGTGTTGGTAATGTTGATAGTGATGTTACCATCACCTTAATAGATCATAACATTTGCCATAGTCAAAGGTCAAACTTGCTATTTTTGAACTCAATATCAACTTCTAATGAACTACACTTAACTTAAAGTTCAATTTTTGGTAACCCTAAGTTAAAATTGGCAGCTTTGGGTCTATAGATATAAGATCAAAACATAAATGTTTTGCCAGTTTCTTGAGATTTGAAAGCACTTGTTAGATTTTAAGAGTTCAAGAGCATGAGCACTTGCCACCATCATAGTACCCATGTATATCACAACCATCTTTTGCATCTTCAAAGTTACTTCTAGAGGTAAAATTTTCAAGTGTCTACAACACATTCTAGAGTTAGAAGTTTTTTAGCTCCAGCATTGGTGATGTGACCCTTAGCTAAAACAACCTTGTTTTAGCCTAAAATTGACTTTGAATTATACCTACAAATTTCCCATCAACATCCTAATCATATAGAGATTCAATTCGACTATCCAAATCCACATTTTTTTTTTTACAAATTGGATTTCTATTAGAAATTTTATTACACTTACTTTTTTTGTCAGCACTTATAGTTTTGGCCCTCCATAGGAGGTGAATACTTTGTTACTCATTAATAAAGCATTTTATTATTTGGAAAGGGATATTTATACTTAGTTTTACTATTCTATCATCCATAGTTTATTCCATACTTAATTTATTTTTTTGTAGTTTATACTTAGTCATTTTTCTAGTCATTTACACTTAGCCATTTTTTAATATTAGATTTTTACTTTTTAATCATTCCCCTACTATTCTTGATTTGTGTCTAGTATACTATGTCCATAGTTGATTAGAGGTTTCATATCCTTTTATTTCATAATTGTTGATATCTTAAGGGCTATATTGATTCAAAGACCATTTATAGTCACATGCTAAGTATTTCAATACTTAGTTTGTGGAGGTGTTCTTATAGAAGTATGAAGAACATTTATGTAGGAATATTTTTGATGCTAGAATAAAGGAAAATAGGGTTTCTAGTATTTCAAATGTATCACCTCATAGCCTATAGGCCATTTTAGCACTTTGTTTATTTTCACTTAGTTTTATTTGTTTTTCCTCTTTTCACTTGATCCTTATTTCTTTTCTAAGTATGTGTAGGAGTCTCTCATTGAGATCATGTTAAGACATAGATTTCACTTTCCTCATACCTCCCAAATTTGTAAACTAATGGAGACACAAAAAGTGTAGACTCTTATGGCACCCATGACATAGCATGACTACAATGTTACATGTGCTAAATAAGAGTTGAACATTACGTCACTTGAAAATAAGCTAAGGAGAATGATAGATGTTTACAATAATGAAGCTCATACATCCATTGCTTGATGATTAGTTTTTGAACATTTTTTAAGGATCGTAAATGATTACATTAGAAGGAAGTTAGTTTATCTCAAACCACTTAGCCTCCATGATGTCATAACATTTGTCAAATATATTAAGAAGGTGACTATTTAGTGTAATCATCCAAAGTGGTTCGATTTTCGTAATAAGGTAAAGAAAGTAGTAGGAAAAGAAAAATTTAACCAAACTGCTAGTTAAACTATGGGGTGAACCGAATTAAGTCAAGTTCATCATTAGGCAATGAAGGCAATAATGAGAACAAGAATCCAAATCCAAAACCTAATGATGGTGGGAAAAATACATTCAATAATGGAGGATAACAAAGGAGGCCACAAAGGAATAGGTCTAAATATCATAAATTTCAAATGACATACACTTAATTGTATAACATAATGCTGAAAGATAGACATATTACATCTAAATAGGTTTCAAAATAGATAAGGGCAAGATTCAAAAGGTTTCAAAATTTAGCTATTAATCCTTCCTAACATGCAGAGGAAGATCCACCTATTTCTAAGTGATTTAACCCCAATAAGTTTTGCTACTACCATGAAGCTCTAGGTCATGATACTGAGGATTGTAATACACTTAAGATGATCAAGCATTGGTTGAAAATTAGAAATCATGTTTAACACTCTTATGTAACCTAGTAATTAGAACATGCAAATTTGCCAAGATTCTTTGAACACACAATCAAGAAGAATTTTGGCCTTTCATTTGAAGACCAAAAGTAATTATAAAAAAACCTCCTTTGTCATTCAAATGGATTTGTCTTAGTTGTTGCAGTAAGAATCATCATTATCCAGATTTAGAACAATTCTACCTGAAATGAGTCAGGCATCATGTAGCCATGAAACAGTTTAAAGATTGGATCTCAGAATTGAATTGAAACTTACAAATTATTAGAGATTCCAATAACCTAAGATAGTGTTTTCACCAAACATGAGCTAAAAATAAGTGGAAAAAAGTATAGCTAATCTTAGCCAAGCAAATGCAATGTATAAGAAACAACATATAAATAATATAATGCAATAATGTTATGTAGAATGAGATTTGTTAGAAAATAAATCTTACATGACCAAAAAAGAGAATGTATAACAAAATGAAGATGTATTTAGAAAACTAGAAAATAGATCTTATTCCTAGATGGAAAGACCAATAGAATAAATCTATTACAAATTGGTACAAGCTATAAAAGAAACACCAAAACTTAAGAAACAGAGACATAGAATGATTAAGAAAGAACTTGCGAAGGTGCAGGAACACATTCGTAGATGTAGTTTGGGGATTAGAAGTGGCTAATGAGGATCCCAATCAAAATGACAAGAACTACTATAGAGGGAACCAACAAAACAAAAGAAAAGGATTAAATCAAATCAAGATGGAGATTTAGATCTAATGGAATTCACCATGTGCTAGGACGAAAACATGATGAGGATAGAACATACGAGAAGGATAAGCAAAGAGAATCAGAAATTTTGATGGGCTAAAAGCGTGTAGAAATTTTGATGCTCATAGAAGTAATTATAAGGAAAATTGCTCCTTTTGGAAAAAAAAAATTCTCTCTATTAAGAGCTCTAGCTAGTATATCTAATTGATGGCCAAGCAACCTTATTTTTATTTAGAAGTATGCTTCTATCTATAGGCCATTTATGTCTCACAAATCATGAAAGAATGTGCATTGAAACCCATAGAATCTTCTAGAAGGTTTTGGATAGGAAAAATGATATGCATAGTTGTAATAGGTGTTCAAAAAGTAGCTGTTATGAGAAGTGATATTGAACATCAAAAGTTGGATTAACACTAGACATTAAAAAATAAAATTAACACTAAATGTTGAAAAAAAGATAAGAACAACATCAAACATGGAACAAAAAAATGTTGCAGAGGCTAAGCCCAAATTGACATAAGAGATTATATTATATTTTAAAATTGAAGGCTAGGAGAAAAAACCCCAATATGATGCTACAAATGATGTAAGATGTCATTTATGGTAGATGTTGAAGATGAAGTAGAAATAATGTTACCAATAATGCAAGCCATCAAATTTAAAACTACTAAAGATGGCTTAAGTTATAAAAGCTATAGAATGTATCTAAAACTTTAACTTATGTAGAAAAAGCTAAAGAAAGGTATAATGTTGCCTCTTCTTGATGGATACTCCTAAAATGCTAAAGGAAAAGCCATCAACAAAAGCTACAAGCTACAAAGTACATGCAAGAGGGTTTAAACAAAGTAGGATAGTAGAGAAGAAAGTATGGGATATTGCCAATACATCTAGAGGAAAGTACTATGCCATAGAAGTGGGACATGGCTAGATCCTAGAAAGCATACAAAAATGTAAACAAAGCACTTTCTAATTCACTTAATTTTCTTAATCACATCCTCATCAAAGTAAAGCAAAGATACTCATTTAGCCATCCCAATGTAGATCATGAGAGGAGAAAGAGATAGAGAACGGTAAGGAGATAGTTGAAAGCAAAAATATGAAGCAATAAAAACAAAGGGGAAAGTATGATAAGGACATTGCTAATACACTAATTGAGGGATGTTGTGTTGCAAAAATGAAACATGACTAGATTCCTAAAATTGACCTCTTCCTTACTTGACTTATACACACATTCACACTCCTTACGTCACTCTACACTCAACACTTCCTTACTACATTAGGGCAGAGATACTCATTTGGCCTTACTAATGTTGAATATAGAGAGGAATGGGAATAGATGAGAATACAGAATGAGAGAAAGAGTAAGAAATATAGTACATGAAAGTAGAAATTATATTATGTAGAAACAGAAAGTAGAAAAGAAAGGAGAGAAAAGAGGGCATTCACCATACAACTATCATGAGGACAATGATATGCTATAGAAGTGGGACATGGCTAAATCTTATATATTATATGACCGAAAAGGATGCCACATATATTATTGAAATAGTAATCCTTTCTTGCCCACTTAATAATACACTCAGTCACATCCTTGCATAAAGTAATGAGATATTCACCCACTCAAAGGCCTCACTGATTGTGCTAGGTACATAAAGTAGAACGAGATAGATAGAGTAGGGAAATATGAAGAAAATAGCTAGAAAAATAGAAGAATATGAGATAGAAATGAGAATAGTAAACAAAATGAAGCCAATAAAATAGGGTTTAGAGCAAACTAATTATCTTGATGTAGTACCTATTTGATCGTTGTATAAAAGAGTTGATAAAAAATAAAATGCCATCAGAAGAATACAACTTGGCCTCAAATAGTTAGCAAGTTTATTAAAGTAGTTGAATACATGTACTAGTGCTTTAAAAAAATTCTATTGATAGCTGATGAGTGTCAAGGTACCCCTACACTCAACCATATGAATACGAGTGTTTCATGCACGATTCGGTCGAACTCCGCAAACGGACTAGTTGTGGTATCAAGATAGTTATCCTTAGGTCATAATTCATTGTCTTTCCATCTGGACTATTGTTAACTTTGTCACATATGGTTTAGTCCAGAATGAGGTGTATGATGTGTTCCTATACTAATGCTACTCTTGGGTGTAATGGAAAATGATATTAGCTAAGCTAAGAGAGAAAGGGTGAGAGAGCATCTAAGCTAGCCTAAGTGCGATGAGCATCCATTCCTCAATCATCTGTACACATCTTGGATCTCGTGCATGACTACCACTAGGATTACCAAGTGCAGATCCTAGGTACACTACTGGGTTACTAAGTAGTCACACTTAAATGCTTGTAATCAATTCGTACTCATTTTGCGTTTAACAGGAGTTTAGGGTGAAGAGATATTAACTAAGAAATCAGTAAATAAAAATTAACTAAATAATTAAACTAAGTGAATGCTACAATGATGAAGTAATATTGATCTTTATTTCCAGTCATGTGAGTGTCCAAGTACATCACACTGGAATAAGGATGTCATACAATTATAATCACCACACTGCGATCATACACTGGGAGAGAAGGGTTGAGAGAGAAACTAATGTAAAAAGAAACTTAAATTTAATAACTCTAATCACTAATGCCTACCAGATCTGTCTACCTCTTATTTATAGATGAGAAGACAAGCTACGATATTGCGTATGTGATATCGCGGCCAACGAAATGATAGCTCATCATACACCCACAACTGAATGAAAACTCGTCCTCGAGTTATAGTGAGAACAAGCTCCATTGATTACACAGTGGATAGGTATGGGATTATTGAATGGTGAAAATGGGTTCATGCTATAGTATGGAATTGAAACAAAATTGAGACACAACACAAAGAATGCTAAAGAAAATCCTACAGCTACAAAATTGATGGAACTCATGTAGTTCCTGGTGGCGGTGGCTCCTCCATGGGTGCCTTTCCCTTATCTTGTGCTCTAGGTCTTGGAACTTGATGGCATTGGAGTATGGCCTAGAGTTTCTCCTCTTCAGTTCAGGGGTCTTGCACCATCGATGCCAATGTTCTAATGTTTGATGGAGTCGGCACCTCCCATGGGCAGGGTAGCTGTGGAAACATTTGATTTGCCTTAACATACCAATTCGCAAACACCCGTCGTTCCTCCTTGTAGGCTCTAGCTTTGTCTCTGTATTCTTGGAAATCTGCAAGTCATCGAGCCAAATCTGTTGCGACACCTTTTTGTCCCTGGTAGCTTGCTTTAACCACCTCAAGTTCAGAATTTGCAATCTCCAGTTTTTACAATATCTTCTTACGTTCTAAAAATTCTGTTTCATATTTGCTATAGGTGGTGGCTACTTGTTGCTTGAGCTCTGTTCTCAGGCACCCTGCTATTAACATGGCAAGGTTGGCATACCGTAGGTTTGCCAAATCCATGTATTTTGTAAGGTCTTGGATCTGCAGGTCCCAATTCTTAACTTCCGCCTGGTGGGCCAATTCATATGTGTCTAGTATGGCCTACCAGTCAGTGTGTTGAACACTGATAGCATTGATGTGGGCTTTGGCAATACAGATTTCCTTCTCAATGATCTATTTGTACATCCCCAGCTGGTCTTGGAAGTTCTCCTTTAGCTTTTCATGCCGTTTAGCCTCATTTTGCCACGTGCTTATTTCGATAGCTGTCTTTTGGTGGGTGGCGCGTACCTCCTCCATTGAGAGGGTTCGATTCTCCCTGGCTAAACGGTTCATGTCTTGGTTGACCCGAATGAATTGTTCTTGCAATTGATGGAAATGTTCTTTGAGAATATTCTTTTGCTTTTCCACAGAGGTCAACTGAAGGTTGTCAACAACAAGCTGCTTGTTTTCATCTTGTAAGGCCTTGAGTGCTTTGGTATGCACATAAGTTTGCACTTGTGCTGCAGAGGCATCCCAAACAACCTTCTCTTTTTCTTCTACCACCTTCTTATTCTTCATTAGTAGTTTGGTCAATTGCTCAGTTTTAAAACTATCCAACTAGTCTGTGGGAACAAATTGCAATGGGTCTTACTGTGCTGCTTGTAGGGTCACGAGCATTTCTTGCAATTTTTGCACCTCTACTTCAGCATGGTCGACCCTCATCTCTGTCAAGACCAACTTCCCTTTGGTGGAAATGAGGTCTGATTGAATTGCTGTAACATCTTGAGGGATGTAAAACAAGGACATCATTACTTGTCCTGTTTGTAGCAATCGATCAAGTACGTCCTCATGTTCTGCAGGAGTCATTGAGGTTCCGGCTAAAGTTTGAGCATCCCGTGCTCCTATGAGATCTACTGGTGGCACAATAGGTACATTGAATAATTCTTTAATGTGATCTACGACCACTTCTACCGCTCCTGCTACATCCTGGTGTTACATGACCACCACTGTGGCCCCTTCACCAGTTTCTAATTGCACTTGGAATGATGTAGCGTTCCCCGAGATCTATTGTGACCAAGTGCTCTCCCCTCCTCCTATATGGATGGACACTTCACCCCTTGCATGATCCAAACAAACCATGGTCTGTATGGCATCGTCAATGACACGGAAGAGATTCGCATCATCATGGCTTTCCCAACTGACCATCTCAGCGATTGCCTTGAGATGGCTCATCGATGGTCTATAATCTTGCGGCAGCGATGGTTGATCTTGGCCCGTGTTGGACCCTGCTTCTTATTGTTAGCTGGGTCCCATGCTTGGAAGTTGGCTAAGCCTTACAAGTTGAGTTGCAATTGGCCTTTTCATTTATTCCTTTTCTTGTTCCGGTCTCAACATCTCACCAGTGATTTTCCTTGCAGCTGGTGGCTTTAGCAGTTCAGCATATGAAGCATTTTGGGCTTTTCAGTGGACATCATTGGTGTATCCTCTAATACCAACACATTGTCATAGCTTCCTGATAAGGCAAGGTAAGGGTAACACCATCTTCTCAGTCTTTCGTTCTTCGGGGGGGCTCAGGATCTTTGTAAAGTATAGATGAGGTAGGTTAACATTAAGCTTTCCCATCAACACTGCACATCCCCTTGCCACATATGTTGAAATCCTTTTTAAGCCCTTCGTGGGGAAGAGGTGATACGTTCCAATTTTGAAATAGATCCTCTCTTCCATCATTAATTCTCCAAATGTCTTATCCTTGCCATATGCGCTTTCCAACCAAACTTGTCATGCATTAGGGTCTGAATGGGTAGATAATTGAGCAACCTTTGGCCCTGACTTCAGAAGGTTTAATACTTCTAAAATGGACTAAATAGAGAAATTGACTATCACACCACAAATGTTAACCTTGGTGCCTTGTTCTCTGTTGTGTCAAAATTGGTACATTTCCCCTAGGTACTAGGCACCACTTTCAGAGAGGATAGGCCATAAGGGAGACCCTTTGAGGCGGTCCTTAATAACCTCTGGAGCAAACTCTATGAAAGGTTCAAAATTTAATTCCATAATCACCGCAGTGAATGTGGACCTTTCATGGATAGCCTGAACACAATCCTGGGACAACATGAGATGTTGTCCCTATTCAAGCACTGCATCGGCTCCTCCTTCTACTTGCCTTGATTGTATAGTAGCAGGGTCTTCTTGGTGAATGCTAAATGATTGTTCCTCCTTCTCTTTATGTTGTCTGGTAGGAACTTGTCCTTCACCTCTCCTAGGTCGTTTGCTCCCACCATGAGCAGGACCTTCCTGTTGTCCACATTTCGGGGCCATCTACAATCACACGAGGCCAATCGTTAGTAAGGTTGTTTCTAAAGTTAGGTTATACCTTACTGCTTGCCTTAATTAATTTATTTTATTTCTATGTGATGTTTCCTAAAATATTATAATAGTGAGTCCTTTTTACTTAGGTGGTTTCCAAATTTAGTTTTCCGGTCTAACTAAGGGGATGAAATTATTTTTGGCACATTTATCCTTAATGTTATAACTAATTACCCTTGATAATGTTCTTCAGGCGATGAAAAATTTCAAAAAATTTATGCGCTATTCAGCATGTGTCCCTCCCCCACAACTAAGCTGAACATTCCGGGTTCAAGTAGGTTCAGACGGAATGAAAATCAAAGGACTAGCGAGTGAGATATTTGTATGAAAGCAGGGGATGTGCAATCACAAGTCGTAGAGAGCAATTTGAAAAACTTCCCTGCATGAATAGTTGAAAATGATGGTAAGTGGTGCGGGGNGGGGGGGGGGGGGGGGGGGGTCACATATTTATATGTTTTATGTGATGTGATATCACATACGTGATATCGCGGCCTATCGATGTTAAGGCCCGAGGGAAAATACCAAATTTTGAAGGTTTTTCTGAAATTAACAATGTAAATGAAGGACATGTGGGTGAGTGTTAAAGGGTTCCAGGGTAATTTAGTTAGTTTTGAAGACACGAATAATTATATGTGGGTGGAATTGATCAATAAAGGCCTCGGGTGGTAAGGGAGAGAAAAATGCCAAGTGATGGTTCATAGGAACGTTGGAATTTGGAGGGATAGTAATAAGGGAAAGAACATTGTTGACAATATGCTGAGGGTAATAAATGATGTGTGGAAGATGGGTCATGAGTGCAAATTACAAAAATTATGCAAGTGGGTCCTCCCCAAAGCAGGTTTCAACCTATAATGCCCTTGTGTAACCACACTTAAAAGTGTCCGTGGGCACTCGAAGGGTTAAATGCAATCCACATGGGTTCCACAAAACACACACATGTAAGTATCATTGGGATGAGGTAAGAATTCTATGTTATATGAGACATGAGCTACAATTACATGAACAACGAGGTGAGATGGACTATAGAAGGGATTGTAGAGATTGGGACATGAGGTAACTGACCCAGGGCATAGTGAGTCCTACATGTAAAGCTTGATTAAGGTGTCATTAACCCGTCGTTCCAAGATCAAGACCAAGTCCATTCCTGTAATCAGTGACATCACATTGGTTCATCCCATGATGAGTGACTATGAGAGTACCAGAGCAACAAGGTGTACGATCACTTGGCATTTGGTTTAAGGGAGGAGTGATTTTTGCTTTGTGGCACTTCCTTTTTCTACTTTTCTTTTCTTTTTCTTTTTGATTGCTAAATCCAGAGAAGCCACCAACCTTCAAGCATGGGTGCATGTCTTTCCAATGGGACCCCCTTAGAACAACATTGGATTTTTGAGTGCCCTTTTGATTACTCTTACTCTCATTTTTCGTTAGATCTACAAGGATCTTAGTACAACCACGTTGCATGATAACTCTGACAGATGTCACCAAAGAGAATCCACAAGTCTCCTTGATGTCACACCCTAATCATTCCCTCTTGGTCCATCCTTCTTCATTCTGGGTACAATGAACACAAAATTAATTTTAAGTTTTAGGAATGTCAAGAATATCACTGTACCCTCGAACAGAACCTCTTATTTGTAAAATGGATGAGTGGGTGTAATGGGCTCACTGTCCAAATAATTGATCGTTCGAGACTCAATAAAATAGAACACACCTCAACCAACGAGCCACATGAGTGTTTTATCAGTAGATGAGATTACTTATAAAAAGATAGAAATACAAAAAGATAAAAAGATAAAACAAAAATTGAAAAATGAAAAACTGGAAAAGAAAAAAATTGTAAAATTAAAGAAAATGAAAAATATTTGTTAACCTTGCTTGTTATTAGAATGGGGGATATCCCCCATAACTAAATACTTGAGCATGGCGAGGATTAACAAATGAAAGATGAGGGTCCTTGCCTATTGAAAACATTGAAACCTAGTCATACTTACCCCATTGGGGTTCACACACTTGATTATAGTAAGCATAGTGGGGCAATTTATGAGATGTGGTTCCTAGATAAAGAGTTGACCCACTATGATACTTGGGACGATAAGATGGTATGCAAGGATCAGGATGTTGCTCTCCATGGCTGTATTCATTGGGCCATATGGTTGTTGGAGTGTTAGTTGGTGGCCCTAATGAAGTAACATGAGGCATTGGGTTCAAAGACAACGGTGCACCACAGTGTTGGACTTGTGCTGAGTTGGAGAATGTAGTGGCCTTGGAATTATGTTGTCCCTTCCTATGGTCATGTCTAAAGAAGGGATGCCTTTGATGTTGAGAAGGTCTCTCATTGTTGTTGGCAATAGTAGCACAAGTAATGTTCATGGGTTGTTGCTATGGTGCAGACACTTCAGGAACAATAGGTGGCTATGTAGAAGGAGGGAAAGTATGAGAATGTTGAAATTTAGGAGAAGTGTAAGGTTGACAAGGTGGTGGTTGTGTTAAGGACATGGGCTAGTAGTATTGAGGAGAATGGTAATGTGGTGAGATAGAGTATGTTGATCCAGTTGGGGAAACAGAATGTTGAACTAGATAAGCATTTAGATTCGAATGAACTAGCACCATCCTCATCAATGGTGCCAATGATGAGTGGCGAGGTACCCCTACACTCAACCATACGAATACGAGCATTTCACGCACGATCTAGTTGAACTCCACAAATGGACTAGTTGTGGTATCTAAACAATTATTCTTAGGTCGCAGTTCGTTGTCTTCCCATCTAGACTAGTATTAACTTTGTCATGTATGGTTTAGTCCAGAGTGAGGTGTATGATGTGTTCCTATACTAATGCTACTCCTGGAGATAATGGAGAATAATATTAACTAAGCTAAGAGAGAGAGGGTGAGAGATAATCTAAGCTAGCCTAAGTGCGATGAGCATTCATTCCTCAATAATTCATACACATCTTGGACCTCATGCATGACTACCACTTGGATTACCAAGCGCAAATCCTAGGTACACTACTGGGTTACCAAGTAGTCACACTTAAATGCTCGTGATCAAGTCATACTCATTCCACGTTTAATAGGAGTTTAGGATAAGAAGGTGTTAACTAAGAAAGCAGTAAATAAAAATTAAATAAATAATTAAACTAAGTGAATGTTGCAATGATGAAGTAATCTCAATCTTTATTTCTGGTCATGTGCGTGTCCAAGTACGTCACACTCGAATAAGGATGTCGTACAATTACAATCACCACACTACGGGCATGCATTGGAGAGAAGGGTTGAGAGAAGAACTACCTAAAACTAAACACTTAAAAGAACTTCTAAAAACTTTTCACTAAGAACTATCTACCTCTTATTTGTAGATGAGGAGATAGGCTGCGATATCGCGTACGCGATATCGGGTCTAGGTTGCGATATCGCAGCCAAAAAAATGATAACTCATCACATGCCAACATCACTAAGAACACATGGCACTAGTTTAAGAGCACAATGGGCAAGGAAAAGCCTTGGTCTGTTTGTTACAACATCGTGTCATAACTAAAGAATTTCCCATGAGGTTTTCAACAGAATTATATATCAAGGCACAAAGGTTGTTTACAATATATAGCAAGGGCACTTCAAAACAAGCATAAGGAAAACACCATACATCAAGCTTGGCCTTGTCACAGGGTGTGGCATAGGCCTACAATGAGGAGACAACTGAGTCACATAGGGCAATACATCTAGCACTTTTGAGTGCATACTATCTAATTGAGAATATCACAATGATACATTTCACATACCTAAGGATAGGAATACATTTTAATAGGAACATACATGGTATTTAGGAATGCTACCCAGGCCTAGAAGGCTATAAGACGAACTACCCAAGCCTATCCTAGGTTGAAGGATTTAGGCCACTAGGAGCATACCACGAAGAAACCATGCTATTCTAAGAAAAACCTGTCTCTATCACAAAGCATAAATGATGATCTGTCATACTGCATCGCTGTCTCAAAACGTACATGATTGACCATCGCACTAAACCCACTCCACAACTACCATCGAACGAAAATGATTTGGGACATGAACGCAATGATTGAATAATGGAACATGCCAATTGAGTATCCACCACTTGCCAAAGTGGGACCTCAATGCATTGGCCACTCCTGGGCCATTAGTATCTGGCATGGCCAAGGATACCATTTCATGCCATCCACTAGCCCGATATCTATAGGGTCTAGGACAGATCATTGTCCTCTATTAGTGCTCACCCATCATAGAAAGGCAAACAAATCATAATGTACTTGCTAATTCATCACAACCAAGAGACTGATAAATCTGCAACCCAATGTTGGGATTTTGAGACAAAATAATCAGTTCATGAAGGTCTCAAGAGCACATATCTTCCCCATAGACATAGTGCTCACAGAATCAACTGAGGTCACCACTGGCTACATCTTTGTACCTATGCTACCTGCAAACACTGAGACAAAAGCTCAGAAACATAGAAGTTAGTAGGAACATGATCAGCACATCAGCCTCATACACAACCATCAAGCATGATCATATAATAGAGTAACATCACTCTTGCAACATCATAAAAAGCAAGACCTTAGCAACATGCATAGAGATTAGTCATGCAAAACATTGATGGATCAATTAGATACACTCAAACAAATGATTTCATCATGAGGCACACCTAGAGAGAGCTAGCACACTCTCAGAATTCCAAGATTCATATACAACAATCATTCCCAGCCACTAACACTAGTTTCAACTAGGATCAAAATCTCAAAATAATCATAAGAGGCATGGGCAATAGAGAATCGTCATCTCAACTCAAAAATAAGGTGGAAGACCGAGGTTTAGCCAATAACAGATCTACATAAAACCGATTATCGCAACAATAAGCAACATCACAAAGGATGCGTCCACAAGAAAGATTCTCATCAAAAGAGGTGCTGTCTCAACAAGAACGAACAATAGGATGACCCACACTAGTATTCTTCAAATCAAAGTAACCAAGAAATGTCACCAATCAAAAGAGTGATGCCACAAACCCAAGGGCAACACAACCAGCTCAAACAAGGGAGTACAACTCACAAAGATTAGTGAGGAGACGCGATATCGCATGGGCCGCGATATTGCGTCATCCCCTGCGATGTCGCGTACGCGATATCGCGGTGCACCGTCATATCTATAAATAAGAGGTGGCTCTCCCTTGTTTCCTAATCCTAGGCTAGAAGTAGGGAAACTTTGACAGATTGATCACTCTAGAGATAGAATATTTTCCATGTGCCCGCAGTAGGAGTCCTAAAGTGAACGGATCTTTATTCGAGCAACATTGTACCTGAACACAAGTTGTGTACGGCAATAAAGATGAACTTCCTTGATAAACCTTGCAGTGCATGGAATAGGATTTTATTTAATGTTATTTATTTCTTTCTCTTAGTAATGCGGAATGAGTACGACTTGATTACGAGCATCTAAGGATGTGTACAGATAATCAAGGAACGGATGCTCATCGCACTTAGGCTAGATTAGGTTCTCTCAACCCTTTCCTCCTAGTTAAGTGCCTCGGTACGACCACTTCAAGCACATGCGTTACACGTGGTGATCCCAGCAACGATTAGCATTTGGTAGCCATGGTTGCATCGGTTCAGGGTGTGTATGGTAAGTGGGAACGGATGCTGACACTAGGTAATTTAGACTTAGTTAGTTAGTTAGAGTTAGCAATTAGTTTCTCAACCCTTCACCTTGTTAGCAGAGGAGACATAAAACATAAAGGACCATAAAAATCATATACCTCGGACTTACTTAACCATACACCGTGACAACTATAAGTAAGTCTAGGAAGACAATGAACGATTAACCCTAAGTGTTCCATGGGGCATGTAGGCACTTAGTCTGCGGAGTTCGATCAGATTGCACGTGCTACACTCGTATTCGTATGGTTGAGTGTAGGGGTATCTCGCCACTCATCATTGGCGCCGTTGCCGGAGACTAAGTGTTTATGTGCTACGTAGAACATAGGATATTACTCACATCATTGGGAGCTTAACGAACCTTCAGGTTAATCAAGAAAAAAATTATATAACAGTAATTAGCACACCGATAGATAACAATGTCTTCTTCTCACAAGAGTACATCACCTAGGGATAATACAAAGGACAGTCGGTAATCAAAAACACATAACCTAAATCAGCCGGTGCCTCAACAATATAAGTTGACATATACTCATCCTAATGAGTATATCCCCAACTTTACTTTTATTCTCCATCAAGATGAACAGATGCACTGGAGAGATTTGCAAGGTAACATCATGTTACCTCTAGATCGATCAGTCCCAAACATGCTTCTCCATGCTTTGGCACAGATTGGCATGACAGAATTATATGCAAATTACGTTGCGGAAGACTTTGATTTAAGGGATTACTATCCCACAGCATTACAACGTATGAGGGACTCAAGGCAGGAGAGCCAACATACACTGTTGAAGGGCAAGGAGGTCCCGCACGTCCTAAGTGAAACTAGAGATGGTGAACCACTTATAACTAGTTCGCATTAAAGAGATGTTCCCCCTCTTAACGAAAGTGAGGAGGTGGGGTATCAGAACCTACGCTCAATGATACACAACCCTGGTTCTGATGCTCGTGAACACCAATTGTTCACAGAAGGAACAATAACAAAAGATAAGGATGGGGACTTAGATCGTCACCACGATCGGGGCCGAAGCCATAGAAGAGAAGGCAAGAAACATCATCGTGGTGATGGTTCTCCTTCTTCTTTCCCTTCTTCACATCACTCACCCTCTCCTTCCACCTTTGGGCGCAATCATGAAGAGCATAACAGAGAGGATAAAAGTAAGAAAAACAAGAGACCTCAAAGAGAGAGTTGAGAGAGAGGTCAAGGGCATGAATGAAGGGAAAGTAGGGAACAACGAAGACATCACAGGTGTCATGAAAGAGATGATCATGAAAAGCCCCTACTTGCAACCCAAAGTATGCTCAACATAACGGAGGTAGTAAGAATCCCAACAAGGCATTTAAAAGATAGTCAGATCAAATGCTTAGACATGAATAATATCCCATGATTTGAATGGGGATACAACACTGATCCACAACATCATTTACAGGCATTCCACGATGTCTGTGCCTTTCAAAACATTGAGAACAAGTGGCAAAAACTTAAGTTGTTTCCCAGGACACTCGTTAAGGAAGCAAAGAGCTAGTACCAATCCTTAGAATCGGAAACCATCAGGAGGTGGAGTACGATGTTAGAGTTGTTCAACGATAAATATCAGACGTACTCCAGAGTGTCTAACTTGCATAAGCAAATCTAAGGATGGAAGCAAGGTATTCATGAACCCTTGGATGCTACCATGGGCTGCTACTATGCATTGTTACATCGTTGCCCAAGCCATGGTTATGCACAGTGGGATCAACTCTGCCACATTGTAGATGGGCTAAGGTATGAGACTAGGAGAACCCTTGGGACTTCTAGCCAAGGGTGATTATCAAAACTTAGATCCCATGAAGTACATCGCTTGTTGGAGCAAGTAGCAAAAGAAGAAGGTGAGCTACAAAAAAGAGAGAGTACGGAAGAATACAACTCTGATCCCTCTCTTCGAAAGAAGGGAGTGAAATTTTGCGATGAAGAGGATGAGTCACCAATTGAAGAGTTGGTGAACAGAAAAACCTTGTCGCTTTAGAAGATAACAACGAAAGTAGCGGCTAAGGTAGAAGAAGTATGGAGTTCCTTAGACTCTAGACTTGAAACTGTCTTGAAAATTGTAGAAGAGTCTAAGATGGAACAAAGTAGTGACAAAGGTAAGACAAAGTACAGAGATTTAGGCTTTGCACATAACAAGGGTAAGGGGAAAATTACTATCTTTGATGAGGTTGTGGAATTAGACACAGACGATGACGATGGATGTGAGATCTGCCACTATGACCATCCTAAGGGATGTTGTCCAATCATCTCACATCTACAAGAGTTTGGGGTGTATGCACTCAACCCAAGACTCAACAAACGGTAAACACCCCATAGGTTACCTTATCCCCAAGGTAACCCAAGGTAGTTCCACCAACCATTAACGTACTATCCAAGTGGAACTCCACCACAACCCATCGGACAGCATCAGCAGTGGCAATACCCACAGTCATGGGGGATGCCACCGCCGAGACAACAGTACCTGTACTGGTAGCCTGATCCATATGGTTATTATGTGCAGTAGCTGATTTCTCCAAGTGACTCTATGGGTCACACAACTCCCCAACGTTACTACCAAGTTTGGGAGTACTTTAGGAGGACTCCTTCTCCTCCAGGAGATGCTCCATACCCACACCATCCTCCTAATCCATCCGCACCTCTTCCACCTGTAGTTCTCACAACACCTCTTGCTCCAACAATGCAAGGGGAACTCCCTACTCAACCGCAGCAACACCATGCTACAAGAGCAGTAAACATTCAACCTGTTGCTGGTTCTGACAACTATAAAAAGAGAATTCCTTTCTTCAGAACTAGAAGCCTAAACAGGCTCTTACAACAACAAGTGGTTGAGTCTATGTACACTCCTCCACCATATAACACTTTGGAGCACCCTTCAGTCCAACAGAGCTTAACGCATACGGTTATGTTAACACATACTGTAACCCACTAGATCAAGGTAGGCCACCTTCCCAAGAAACTAACTGACCCTGGGAGTCCCTTAATCTATCTCCAGATCACCGGAAATGAACCACATAAGGCTCTTCTTTACCTAGGTTCCGGAGTCAACTTAATTTCAAGAAAGATGTATCAAGCTTGGAACCTGCCCCAACTTAAGAAGAGCAATATTCAACTAGAGCTGGCAAATCAGTCCATCACCATTCCCTTGGGATTGGTGGAGAAGATCATTACCACTGTGTGTGGTTGGTCCTACCCAGCTGATTTCCTGGTGATTGAAGTAAACAACAATGAAGGGGACTTCCCAATTATAATGGGAAGGGCATGGCTAAGCACAGTAGATGCATGCCTAGGCATTCGTGATCTTTCCTTGGAAATTTCTAAGATAAACATTTATGGAAAGATCGAGAAGAGGAAAGTTCCATGCATCACATACAGTGATTCATCAGGTGATGACATGGAGGAAATGCCTCCATGTAATAGGTGTGCCCTCGAAACCTTGAAACAAAGATGCCTGTATGTAGCAACCACAGAACAAGTAGTAGACACCCCATGGTTGATAGCTACTCGAAAGAGCAACCAAATATGCATGGAACGAACTGAGGAGACAAACCATGCCAACAACGAAGGCATAGATACGTTGGAATATGAGCGTCGCCAACTTCCACCCCTTAACCTAAGATCATCAATTGGGAGGAGTTGGGCACTTTTAAGAAATTCAAACAGGTGCTCATTATTTTGGATCTCTCCCTTTCCACTTAGTCATGGACGAGATGGCCACTTATGCTAATCATATGGGGCCCTTAGTTCTTTTAAGTTTTTTTTTTCACATTTTTGTCTTACAATGTTTTTGTTTTACACATTTTTGTTTTACAAGTTTTTTTTTACACGTTTTTGTTTTACAAGTTCTTATTTTACACATTTTTGTTTTACAACGTTTTTATTTTACAGGTTTTTGTCTTACACATTTTTGTTTTACAAATTTATTTAACTTTTCTTGTTTTTGTTTTACAACTTTCTTTAACTTATCTTGTTTTTGTTTTACAACATCATTATATTTTTTCATTTTTGTGTATGTGTGTGCGCGCGTGTGTTATCCACCCTGTAAGTTTGTCACCCAATAAGTGTCTTCGTGATGGTATGAACTATTTTCATGTTGATTGCTAATGTTTGGTTTTTACCTTTAAGTCACAATGTTGATACAAAGGTATGTTTTTTTTGATATGGCAGGCAATGAGATCACTTCATCCATCCATCCACTAGTTTCTATGGTCTCTCTCAACTTGGAAATGTACAGTCCCTTTTAATAAGAACTTTAACGAATCGGTGATTGAGCATTTCTCAAACTAAGGAAGGACTCAAGGATTGAAAAGGGTGTGACTTCAAGGGAACTTGATGCATTTGTGTTGGCCATTCTCTTGGGTGCTTGGATGTTTTTCTTCTTGAGTTTTCTTACCGTTTCGACGTTACCCAATCATCGGGAAGCTGAGCAATAAAAGTAACAAAGTCTTTGCATGGTGTGGTTCTCATGCATAAAAACATAAAATAAAAAAAAGTTAGAATTCGAAGCATACCTCTTAGACGAAATAATTTCTTGGGCCACAAGCACTAGTTATGAAACTAAAAATGTTCCCTCTAACTAAGGCCCTTCTTGCTTCTCATTCTCTCCTTGTTTCGTTGGAATGGTGGTGGCTCTTGGGTGACGACATTCTTGTTACTTCAAGAGGATGGTTTAGCCAAATGCATTAATACGAAGTCACTGGAAGTGGCTTGTTTGAGGCTGGAGTTGGAATGAGACTTGCCAAGTCACATTAATCATAAACTACACAAGGGGCTGCACACCACCTTGTTCTTGGGATTCCATTCCATTTTATTCTCTTCATCCTTCTCTCCATTATTCACCTCGTTGCTGGTTGTATCATTAGTGTATATATGTTGGTTGATACGTTGTTTTCTTTTTGGTAAATTCTTGCTTTTATGACTTTAACTCTTGTTCCAAATGACATTCTCAGAGCATTATAGACTCTTTTGAATGTGGGTTTGTTAGGGCATTAGGGGCATGAGCTTGCTTTGGGGAGGACCCACTGACATTTCTCTTTGGTGCACCAGTTAACTTCTTTTCTCTAACATTTTTGCAATTAATTTTATTTTGTTCATTTCCATCTTGACATCCATTTTATCGATGCCATAGTCGTCTCTTTTTATCTATCTTTCTTACTCCTTTTCTTTCTCCATTCTAACGCTACCGGAGGTTTGCGATTAGTCATGGGGGTATAGGGTCTGATTTTTTCACTTTTCTCTTAGCCCAAAATTTTTTCAGTTTTTCCTAACCGCTACACCTTTGATAGTCATTAATATTATATCTCTAGATCCGCAATCAGCCATACCACGACCTAGCCAATGGACTTACACCGAAGCAAGGTATTAATTACATGATGATCCATTTACCCTTGCTAATACAAGAATGTGTTGTGTGTGCAGATGGCAATCATACAACAACGGATTAGATCTAGAGCAAATACTTGGAATGGAGCAGTGCTGGAAGCAGCTAGGTAAGGAGCAAGATCGATGGTGCACTTATGGATGGACAACGATAGGCGTAATCTTGGCATTGGCAGCAGCAACACTTCTTTCTCTCTCTCTTTCTCAACTGCCAAATGAGGCTTGATGTCAATGTAATGAGGTGTTCACTCTTGTTGTCATGAACACCAGTTTTGTCAAAGTCTTGTAATGATGATTCATTCACAAGTCATCCCATTAGTTCCATTCAGTCAATAATCCCATACCTTCCCAATATTTTGTAAGGAACTCAAGGATGAGTTTTCATTCAGTCATGGGGGTATGATGAGATGCGATATCGCGATCACCGCGATATCGCGTCGTCCCCTGCGATGTCGCGTACGCGATATCACGGTGCGTCGTCATATCAATAAATAAGAGGCGGCTCTCCCTTGTTTCCTAATCTTAGGCTGGAAGTAGGGAAACTCTGGCAGATTGATCACTCCAAAGATAGAATATTTTCCATGTGCCCGCAGTAGGAGTCCTAAAGTGAATGGATCTTTATTCAAGCAACATTGTACCTAAACACAAGTTGTGTATGACAATAAAGATGAACTTATTGGATAAACCTTACAGTGCATGGAATAGGATCTTATTTAATGTTATTTATTACTTTCTCTTAGTAATGTAGAATGAGTACAACTTGATTACGAGCATCTAAGGATGTGTACGGATAATCAAGGAACGGATGCTCATTGCAACGTGGAATGAGTACGACTTGATTACGAGCATCTAAGGATGTGTACGGATAATCAAGGAACAGATGCTCATTGCACTTAGGCTAGATTAGGTTCTCTCAACCCTTTCCTCCTAGTTAAGTGCCTCAGTACGACCACTTCGAGCATGTGCGTTACGCGTGGTGATCCTAGCAATGATTAGCGTTTGGTAGCCACAGTTGCACTGGTTTAGGGTGTGTACGGTAAGTGGGAACGGATGCTGACGCTATGTAATTTAGACTTAGTTAGTTAGTTAGAGTTAGCAATTAGTTTCTCAAACCTTCACCTTGTTAGCATAGGAGACATAAAACATAAAGGACCATAAAAATCATATACCTCAGACTTACTTAACCATACATAGTGACAACTACAAGTAAGTCTGGGAAAACAACGAACGATTAACCCTAAGTGTTCCATGGGGCATGTAGGCACTTAGTTTGCGGAGTTTGACCAGATTGCGCATGCTACGCTCATATTCGTATGGTTGAGTGTAGGGGTATCTCGCCACTCATCAATCAGCAACAAGGGCAATCATGGCTCATGCATAAGAAGTTGTCAAACAAGACAACAAACATTTGGCTTTTGGATGGCACAAATGGCCTCAAAATACATGCTCAACGTTTCCAACAATAATTCATCATACTGGGTAGAATACCAAGCCTTGCGTTATGAATGATAAACACGATGAAGATAACACACATGCAGAATTCGAAAGCACAACCAAGAAGACATGCATACACAAATAGACAAACATACAATTGCAAGAACAAACATACAAAGTCTACTAGCAACGGTCTTAATCCACCCAGAACAAGGCTCACCAAAAGCACATATCTAAAGGCCCTCCATCTTGAGGTACCTAGGAACCATCTTGTCCCAATTTGTATTTTCCCATGCTCACTGTATCTAGGGTGAGTGGGAGTGCAAGGATATTGTATCCCGCACAATTCAACAAATGCCATCTCGAAACATGTCATCTGGGTGGAAACCGAAGTGGAGACTCAGTCCGATTCATCCCAAATGAATCACTGAAGACTAGAGATGAGAGCTCCTTGAACAACAAAATTGTTGAGTTGCCAATAGACTCCTCTCTACCATATCACACACAATGACAACTAGTCCAACCACAAGTAACAAGTGGAGAACATCACCACAACACAATCGTTTACATCCTCAAGGAGAGCAACATACATCAGTTGCTCACAATTTAACATTTGTCCCCTCATGAAGAGCATAAAACATTGTCATAAGGCAACTTTTCAAAGAATACATAAGGATATGATCCTAGATTACCTAGGTATCAATCCGAAGGGACCATTAATCGAACAACCTCAATGGAGTAACACAACCAAAGAGCACATGCATATCACAACATAATTTCAAAACACTCCAATACCATCTGTAACAACGTTGCCCCTAACTTTGTGTGGCACCCCAAGGAATTCACTAAGATCCAATGGATCTGGGGTAGAAGACCTGGGGAATATGCCTCAAGTAAGTAAGCAACTCAAGAGTGAGTGCAAGTAGAAACACAACTTCTTAACATATATGGCAACACACCTCATGGTGGATAACCAACTCCAAAATGAGGACCAAGCAAACAAGCACACAAACAACCTTGTAGACAACATTGGTGGGAGGGGAAACAATGCACCTACAAGGGATGGTGCCTCACCCCCACACGACTCACAATGTAGTACAAGGTGAGGCATGGCACTGCACCAAAACTATCTAGTCTTGGTTGCCTACATATCTATGACCGTCATAGAATCAGGGCCATGTAGTTCTCCACGATGAGGGTAGAATGAAGAGGAATTAAGAGAGAGTTACAACAGGAGGGTGTCTTGTTGCTAGCTTGGTACTGCTAAGCCGGGGTGGGTTTTCTAACACTTGAGAGTCACCTGAGGTCGCCTCAAGGTGTTCCATGGCCCTCGAACCATGGGGAGAGCCTAGGAGAACCACCACCTTGGGACATCTCTCACATGAGAGATGCAAATTTATCAAACTAATAATAATTGTTATCATTTCCTTGTTGATAATTATAATAAGTATAATTTTTCTCATTTGAATATAATAGAAATAAAGAGCTAACATTAGAAAGAAAATATTTTCCTTTAAAATTGTAGCAAACTTTTTTCTCTTAAAAAGACATAGTAGGATGAAGATTGCCAAGTTTAACTAAATGACTTTCAACCATATTAAAATCATCTCTAATAATCTAAGGTACTTTAGGTAGAGATAGAAGATATTTTCAAACCTTTGATTGATTTTTTGAATTATTAGGAGCATAAATATTACAAAGTCCAAAATCTCATCTTTCACTATGATAAGTAATCCAAATAGACCTTCCAATGTTGTTAGAGCCAAATTTCAAAAAATTTTAGTCCAATTTTTATTAACTAGAATAGTAATACCTCATTCATTAACTTCATGAGCATTAGAAAAAGCAATGTAGTTTTTTAAAATGCATTGAAATCTTAATCTCTTACAGGAAAAGAAAATCTAGAGATAAATACTAATTTGAAAGATACTCCCCAACAATCTTTGTTTGGGACCTATGTTGGGAAAGAGGTCTTCGTTCTTGATTTTTCAAAGTCAACATTTGTTTCCCAATCTATGTCACTAATGTATGTGTTTGGCATTGCGGGGTTAGGGGGGAGGGGGGTAGGGGTGTTGCAATTTTATAACCCAAAATAAGTAAGACATAGGTACACCCCAAGATTTATAGAAGTTTATAACTCAATGCTATCAAGTAGAATTGAACTTGTGATGGGGTTACCAAGCCAAGACTTATACCACTAGGCTAACACCTCATTGTTGTTAATATGTAAAAAAGCATTATCTAATGAGAAATCATTTGAAACATTAATAGAAGTAGAGATAGAATGAAGTACCATAGGAATTTTTGAATTAATATTAACATTTGCAAGGCTTTTCTTTTTGTGTTATACTAAACAAAATCCTTTTGCATCAACACTTTCATTACTAGTCCCTACCAAAAAAGTCTTTTCTTCTAGAGATGAATTCTCTTTAGACATAGAGAATTTATTGGCACATTTAGATCTAAAAGAATTAATAAAAGGTTGAGAACTTGTAGAAGATTTCATTTGTGTTTATTGAAAATTACTATTATTAGTCTTTTCTAAAAATTGTTCAATCGATCTAAAAGGTGATGAGGACATTACCCAACCCTTGTGTAATCCTCAATGTATTTTGGATATGTGTGTGTTGTTTGTGTGTGTTTTCTTGTGTTGACTTTTTATGATGATTCTGGGGTGCTTTGGCATGTTTGGGGGTGTTTTGGGCTCATTTTGATGAGTGTAGGAGGTTATGGTATCAATGGGGACTTGTTTGGAGATGTTCGAAGGTTCCAGACCTTAAAACAAGCATCTTGAAAATTTGGCATGTTTAGAGAATTGTCTCATTGGGAGCAAGATGTATTCTCCATGTTCAAGACATCTCCCCAACATGCAAGATGTCTCTCCCCAATTCCAAGACATCTTTGACATCTTTACACTTGGGAAAGATGTCTCTTGTTTCTCCAAGACATTAAATTGAATGACAAACTAGAGGAAAGAGAAAAGATCACACTAAGAAACTATCAATAAGATTCCAAGACTTGAGTTTGGGTAAGAGCAAGAGAAGAGAGATTTGAGAAGTCTCTTGAGAGCTTGTGCAAGAAGAGTTTGAGTGAGAGGCAAGGAAGAGCACTTGATCGAGGTTGAGAGAATCTCTGATAAATGTCTTTGTCTTGAGCTTTAGCTTCATTGTGAGCAATTGAGGATTGAGAGGGGACATGTGGCCTCTAAGATCCTTGGGAGAGTTTTGAGTTGAGCTTGGCTCCTCATACTTGGTGTAATTCTCTACATTTTGAGAGTTTTTTTTTTTTAATAAAAAGGGGAATTATCTCCAATTCATTGTCTTGTTCTTGCTTCTAAGTTGAAATTGCTTAGGAAGCTTATGGAATGGGTCTTGTTGGGGTCTATTGAGGTAGGCTACACATCAAAAGGATTAGTACAAGGTTGAGAACTTGTAGAAGATTTCATTTGTGCTCATTAAAAATTACTATCATTAGCCTTTTCTAAAAATTG
Organism: Gnetum montanum; assembly: GCA_015680685.1. Classification (NCBI taxonomy): domain Eukaryota; kingdom Viridiplantae; phylum Streptophyta; class Gnetopsida; order Gnetales; family Gnetaceae; genus Gnetum; species Gnetum montanum. The sequence goes on along the minus strand of MNCI01027941.1, from coordinate 141,219 downwards.
TTTTCTTTTCCTTGTAAACAACTTTTTCATTGACAAGATGACAAATCTAATAACATGGCCTTCATGATGACATTAGTTGCAACATCCTTACAAATTATAGTATGTAACTTTTTAGAAATAACAATAATTAAGTGCCTTGAGTTTTAATATTGTCTTTCTGTGCCGTAAATCAATATCTACAAAGTAACATATGCACTTCATAGCATATAGTAATGTCTTCAACCCTATTTTGAAAATTGTGTTAATACTTATAATAATTTCCCTTTCAATACTCCGAAAAATAAAAGAAAGATTTTCTAATTCAAACTAACAAAGAATTTTAGAATAATTAAAAATATTAAAATAAAAATCATTTCTTTATACCTTAAAAAAATAAAATTTTAAAACTAGTTACAATTTTTTTTTAAAAAATTATAATTCAATACTACCCATAAAATCAAACTTGTCCCGTTTGCCTACCAAAACAATACTCTCACCGGTAAGGGTACAGCCAGAAAACCTAGGTAAGTGGTTTGATCGGAGCAAGCAACATTGTTTCATGGATTTAAAAATAATCACTCAAAGGAGCCTTGGCGGTTGTCAAGAGATCAACCAAGTTCACTTTCAAACATAGATTCCCATAGTTTATGCTCCGATTTGTTACCGATCTTAAAAAAACAGAGGCATCCAACTCTTTTGCATTCGCAAGTGCGATTGCGAGAATTCTGTTTGAACAGCTCAAGCTTCAATTTTTCGCAAAGTTTCTGCTCGAGTTGTTTTGTTATTGTAGTTTAAACAAGCAAGCGAACTTTCTTCTGCAGCGAGGAACCATCCATGATCTTTGCCCTACTGAAGTGAAGTGTTTTCAAACCGAGGTACATATCCTGCTGTGGCTTTTTATGACAAATCTCTTGTAGGACATTAAACAAGGGTGCAAGATCATGGATTTATTTATATCTGTTTAGTCATTGCGCATTCATGTTCGCTAAGCAATACTGTACACAGTAGCATAAGATTGAGTTTAGACACTGAATGGAGAAATCGTTATTGAATGATTCGTCAAGTATGAGTTTGAAGAAATGCCTGCAACATGTTGCAAATGTTCTCTAATTTTCATGTTAGGGTTTAGATCGATACTCATGTTTGAACTTGGACGGCCAACATATTTTTACTCTAAATTGTATCGGGGGCACAGAAGCTAGTTTTGTCTTCCAAATAAAGCATTACTGTGCGGTGGCGGTATTAGCAGTCATCATGGTTCTTTTCACTTCATTTTAATTGCGGGTCACAGACTCTGAAATGTTATTTGAATTTAAGGTGTAGTTTGAGCGGAGCCTAGTATTGCAGAGTTTAATTTGTGGCAATATCCGGTAGAACTTGTGCAAAGGTCCATTTTCCACAGTTTAACATGGCAAAAACGAAATACAGGAGTGAAAAGCATATATGAAAAAGAAATTTCACACCAGTTGACGATCAGTTAACTAATGTTAACATTTTTTATTGCCAGCTTTCACCTAACTTTCTGCAAATTTCTTCATTCTACCTTTTTTTAAACATGCACATTCCAAGCAAGATTAGTAACATCATTAATCATAACTGTAGTTCGACGTACAAAGTTTTTGCTTTTCATTTAATGACAATACATGAAATTTGAACAGTTTAAGTTTTGGTTTCAGGAATTTCCCTTAAGAAGACCATGCGGGCTTCGAAAAGACTGACTTTAGGCATGTCATCTTATATCTGAAACATATATTTATCATCTAATACAAATCTGTGTTGCTTTGTTGTCCGACTGACATTCATGCCTTGATATTGCAGATGATGAATTAGAAGATGCAGGCTTTGGCCATGAAACTCGTTATCTCTTTGAAGAAAGAAGAGATAGTGAAGGCTGCACTTCGGATGATGATTCTCTTGATAACCCGTATGATATCTCACTTATATTGAGATTCTGTCCAGCATTGACCAATTCTTGTGTACATAAATTTTTGAGGCTCTTAAATAAAGTGTTAACATATCCATGTGATTACCATCTAAGTATTATTCATATTTTGGGAATCAATGATGTCTGGCTAGGCAAAAGCCTTCTGTCACTCAACAAAGTCATGTCTCGATGTATTGTTTCATTGTATTTTTTTAACTCCTCCATTGCTTCCTCTTCAAGTTAAGAAAGTGCAGTGTGAAGCACATTGTCTAATGTTTCCTAAGCCATTTCCAATATATTTGTTCCTAATTTTACAATTCCGTTTTGCAGCCACAGTCCATTAGACAGACCACCGCCATGTCTTAACCTATCTTAATTCCACATCTGAGCTTCTTGCTGGTTACATTTGGTTTATGTAACAAGTAGGGACATTATAGTATGCTTTTTCCTTTTTCTTTTGTTTTGTTTTGTTTTTGTGACTCAATATTTGTAGTTTGGTATTTTGTGCTTCTTTGGATCAATAAAACTTTCCACTTAAACACTACATTAGATGTACTTTGATTTGTCTATTCTACCTGCAGCCCTGAGGAGGCACGACTTAGGCTGCGTCCTGACATTACTTTAGAGGGCCTGCAATACTCTGGTAAAAAAAGCAGCAGGAAAGAAGCATTTCCTGAAGATATAGTAGATGCAAAGTTATCTGGGAAGAAAAGAAGCTACGCCACATATTCAGATTCAGAGTCTGTAGAAAATGTTAGCCAAGATATTTTATGTTCTATTTGATAATTTTACAGCTTTTACAGTCAACTCTTTTAGCCTGGTGTTCTTATTGATGTATTTTTTGATAGAATTCTGAGGATTTTGAAGATGATGGAGGGGGGACAGACTTCACCCATGTTGAAGATGAAATACAGTCGTTGGCAAAAGAGTATTCAGAGTTACGTGATCAAGAACAGTAAGTATTCAAGTATGCAAATAACATAATGTTTTTGCAGAGTAGCATGTGCTTTTGAAATTTTGCTGCATACTCTTCTAAAGACAATTCTTGTTTTTTCTTGAAGTAAAGGTTGAATCAAAGTTGATTGAAAAATGGATTTATTTGTCTGTTCTCTATAAGTTCAGAATAACATTTCATTTCTCATTTTCTGTTTTAAAACTTTTGATGGACTCTGTATGCCTTTTACAGATCTCTTCTAAAGACGTTGAAACAGCAAGGAGATGAAGATTTTCGAAAAGGACAGGCAGTAAAGAACCAAAAGGTACATTAGTTTTATTTTTTATTTTCTGTGATACTCTGGTTACATGCTGCTATTAGTCCTGCAAACAACTACTGAAACTTCACATAAAGCGTTTCTCATTGATGATTGTTGTATAAGTTGATTCTTTTTTTTTTTTAAAATTATTTTGCACTGCAGGCATTATGGGACAAATCTTTAGAGATTAGAATATGCCTGCAAAAAGTTTTCTCAGCAAGTAACCAGCTGCCCCAGGTTTAGCAAAACTTTTGTAGTTTCCTTTCTGTGTGTTATTTTTTAACATTCCAGTTACCTCAATTGCATCTCCTGCTTACAGGAACCTGTGAAATCAGCATTCTGTCATTGTGATGAAAAAATTGATAAGGCCTATTCAGAGCTTGCTGCATCGGCTGAGGAAACTCTTAACATTCTTTTACAGTTGCAGGAAGTGTGTTCTTGATTCTCTCTTTTTTATATATTTCGAAGCTTTGTTTTGATTGTTAACTATAATACAGGTGTATACTTTTTGATAGAACTGGATTTTCTAATGTTCTTATTTCCTTATTCATTTACAGGTATTGTTTGAGAAGAATTGCAATTTTGCTGGAACACTAGAAAATGGTATCCTAATTTTGAAATCTTTTCTGTAAAGATAATGATATTTTCTTCTGAAAATTTATCCCATTCTTGATCTGCACTTGATTATTGGGAGCAGGATAGAAATGATAAGTGAATTTTCATGGTTCATCTTGTTGTGGCTTAGAATCAACTCATAACTTAACTTTTTTATTTCATCTTCCTAGTGCTGTGACATTTAAGGTAGAATAAAAATGGAATTACAGTTAGAAAGAGAATCTATAGCAGACCAAAGTTTAGGATTAGGGTGCTTGCTTTGTACGGAGAAAGGCTAAGCTATGGGGTGGAGTGCGTTTGATCCTTTCTTTAAGTTTTGCCATTGTTTCTTCTCTTGGTGGTTGTCTCAGAAGGCACCAGAGAATATGAAGAGCATTTATTTATAATAATCAGTTTTTTCCCTTCTGGGTGATTTTTTTGTTTTTACCCCTGCCACAAGAAGCTGCATCCAGGGACCTGTTGTAAACAGCATCTTAATATTTCAAACCTGTAGCCACCATCGTGCCTCATGTTAACCTGCCTTTAGGCAATGTGCAATAAATTCCTTTCTGGTTGTCAGAGGATGCTTCTGCTTTGGTACCTGTTGGTCCACAACATATTAGGCCACTTCATATGATGACCGTCCGGCATCTGTTGCAGCTGGTTGGAAGTCAGGTGGGAATGGAGGATCTTCAAGTGGGACCTCTACCTAGTTTAAGTTGCCGCATATAGTTATTGAACAAAAGCAGCACGTAAAAAATCAGATTTATATCTGTCTTCTGTAATTTGCAGCAGTTCATGCTTTTGTTCTCTACCAGTTTGGTTATGGTATTTACCCTACGTGGTTTGCAATCAGTAGTTTTCTGGTTGATGTTTCCACGAAAATGGATATTCATGGCCAGTGTTTTTCAAACCGGCAATTGATTGCTGGTTCAATGATCAGTTGTCACATTGGAGTTTGTGCCGACCCAAGTGAAGTTGGTCTGATTTTTATAGTAACGATGACCAATCAATGGTTTTTAAAGTGATTGTTCAAACTTTATGTGGTGACCTGACCTGACTTGTCAACATTTTTCTGAATCATTAGAACTTGTGACTGGATACATTTTCTGAGTATTTGAACACTGTTCATGGGAATGTTACCAACTTCAAACTCACTGGTGAACTTGGCCCTGCCGTTGGAACTTAGACTCGGTGATTGCTTGCTAATTAACTGGCAATTGTGGTAACAAATTATAGTATGCCCAAACTTGTCTGCTGCCTAACATGCTGACCCAAAGGTTAATTGCTGATTTCTTTTGCAATTTTAGCAACTTTGGTTTTTGGAACATTGTCAGTTGCTTGCTGCAATTGGAATTCTCATAACTGATTAATGTGTCCATGGGACTGATTTCAAAAATTCTTTTTCCATGCTGCAAGATTAGCTTTACCAATTTTGTATTTGTGTGTATGCTGACTTGACACAAATGAGATGCTAATCAAGAAGATGTAAAGCCTCATTCTTTAATATCTTTTTTTTTAAGTTGGATCCTTAAAAAAGCACAATTCAGCAAGTCTAAAGAGTTCACAACATTTCTGTGATTTTTATAAATTGGAAAAAGTTAGAAAACAAGTGTTGTTAGTTTTAAATTTGAACAGTTACATTAGTTGTTCTTGATAGAAACTTGGCATGTTTTGTTCCCTCTTTTGATAAAATTCTTTTTATTTTATTTTTGTAGGTGATAAAAATGCAGGTTCTGAAGATAAAAAAGAAAGTTTGTTGTCTACGAAAGATGACACAACTTGGGAAAAGATAAATGCGCTTAATACCAGGTAGAACTACATGTTTCCAATATGTGTCTGAAATTTTGGAATACTAATGCCTGTCTCGTTTAGGTTTTTTACTGTTTTTAACATTGTTGGACGAAGATTATTATTAGTGAAAGCTGGGTGATGTTGATGGATGTGAAGACGAACCTGTAGTGTTTGAGTTTTGGCAACTGTTTTTATTTGAGAAACATTGAGAAGACATAGGGTGATCCTCTTATAAAAAACAAAGAGCTATGCTTGACTGTTTCCCTTATCATTTCTTTTTCCATAAGCTCTAAAGGTTATTTATGGCTTCGGTTTCTGTATTGTTTTGAAAGCTCTACGTGGAACGAAATTTATCAAACACATCAGGAATCCAAAGGAGCATTTTCTGATTGTTATCTGGAAAAATTTCCAAAAGTTAATCATCTTGATAATATTGAGTTTGAATCAAATTTATGGTGATGTATATGAATCAAATTGAAGAATGACATAATTTTAAACAGCTGGCAAGTCATCTAGAAGGTGGCATATGGTGACGTATATACTGTATATTCCAGGCACAAACTCAAGAAGCACATAAATCGTATAGTTTTACCTCATCAGTGCATCTGTCAGTTATGAGATACTTGGGGAGTGCCTGATGAGATTATCATATATCTTGAGTATGTATTATGAAATATTCTAAAATTAGCTGGCTGAATTTTGAAGAGTGAGGAAACTATTAGTAACCTAGAAGAGCCAATAGATTTCTACCATGTAGATGTCCTGACAACAGCTGCTTTACTGTCGTTTGTACATCCAAAATTTTATTTCTGGAATTCATCTGTTGTCATTGCTTATATGGATACAATGTTTATCTTCACCATATTGTTCTGCTATCTGACAATCTAGTGTGAAGCCAGTGTATCTGCCTTAAAATTTTTGTATTAGGAATGATTTGACTTCTATCCTGTATGCTTTTTATGTTTTATATTATTGTTCTAACCATAGAAATTGATCTTTTGATCTTTATGTTATCTTGACAATTAAAGTTTTCTCTGCTTATATTATTGTATGGTGCATTCTGGTTCTCATTATTCTGAAAGCATCATCTGCATTAAAAGCCTGATTTTTGACCTAGCATGGTTTCTAGGGTTGGACTTATCAAAAGAACTTGTTTTTTTTTTCTTGTAATATTGACAAGATCCAGGGTAAGCCATCAGCCCTAGTGAATACGTGGCATGCAACATTGCAGTATTGTATTTATATCAAGAATGGTATGTCCATTCTTCGATGGGACTGAAGAATTCACTACCATGGGAGTTTTTTATGTGTTGAGATTCATAAACAAGGGAAACACCATGTATGCAATGCATACACTATGGCTGTATTTGCATTCACGCATATATGCATCTTTGCCTCTTTCCATTTTAGTTGTAATTCAATACGAGTTTAACATTGTTTTAGCAATTTTAGCTTTTCTGCTGACTTGTTCCTGATAATATCTGTTAAAGGTTTGCATTCAAAGAAATAGATCTTTAGTTAACTGTTGATTAGGTTAACGTGAGATTTCTTATCAGGGAATTAACATAGAACTTTAACAAGTTTATAACCAAAACACCGTAATGCTTTTATGATCAGTATAATTTTGTACCCAGATTTCGTACTCTCAAACCAGTCTGGTAAAGAATTAGCTAATACATTTACAATTTAATAGCTTCATAGTCTTGAACCAAGTGTAGATCGATTTCCAACTTCAAACAACCATGGTATGATTGTCAAACAGATGATTCTATCATTAGTGTTCGGTTCAGAACTTCTGACTTTTCGGACTCCATGTGATGGAAGCATTCCAACCACAGTTTCTTGTTCTTCTGATCACAATTTGATCGCCTTTATATCTGATCCTAACAAGAACTCCATGTGTTTTGATCTTATTCTCCTTAACGTGCTTGCTTACATGTTACGATATTGTGATGTGTCATCTTCATACTTATCCTTTGTGTAGAGAATCACAGATATGAAAAAAGCTTGAAGCATTTCATATCTTCACTTTATTGTCACCTCTTTTGGTTTTGACTTGCACTACTTTTAGGACGATGTTATTAGTTGCATTTTCTTGAGGTTGCTTTTGCTATTCCAAACTTGGATAGGTAGGGTAATGATCAATGATATCCTTAACAACATCTAATATGAGGGTGATGGGCATTGAAAAAATGAAATGAAAGTTCGTAAGAGGAAGCTTTGGGCTTGTTCTTATATAAGAGATGGACAGTTAACTAAAAAGGGTTTAGCCTTGTTTAACACAGGCTAGTGATTGCTCTTGTATAAAGAAACTTTCAGATTGCTTGTGCATGAAGGAACTTTTCTTCTATTATCTTCATACGTGCTAAATTTATGAACGGGGCTAAAGTAAATTTGCACAAGCCATAGATATAGTACATGCAATCTTTCAAATCCAGAAGAAAAGAAATTGGACTTTGAAGGGACAGAAATCAATCTAGATAGAGCATGGTGGCTAGCAGTGAAAAATTGAGAGTAGAATGTGATATATAAAATGGAACTTGAATACCTGAGTCTTTGAGCTTTACACATTATAATTTTTATTTCCAAGGATAGGATTACATTGGTACTCTGATGTGATTATTTTATTTTTTGGAAATTTGATCCTTTCATTTTGGTTGATAATTAAGGTCTCAAGAAAAATCTCATTGTACTTCAAATCTTATTTACGCATTCGCTAAAAAGAAAAAAAAAAGGCTTTTCAATCAAAGCTGGAGAAAATGAAAGAGGAGGCAGACCTGTGAAGACATGTGATGAGATTAGTTGCAACCATTACAATACGAAATAGTTAAACTCGTCATGATAAATTGTCATACAATTATTAATTTCCGTTTGTATCTACAAGAATGGAGAAAAAGAACCTTTTAAAGTTAATTCCAAATTGATGTGTCAAAGGTATGATGCTGATTATGAAAGCCCATATATCATTAACTGTGAATATTGAATGCTATGGTTGCAATTGATATTATTTATGTTGACATTATCCAGAATGTATAGTAGCTAAATCAATAGTAAAGTCATTATGCAGCAATGCTATTTCTATTGGAGCAAAATGTAATTATTTTAGAAGGGTATGCTTAGTTATCCTACCATGATTAGTGTCCTACTATTTTCTCATTCTATATCTTTTATGATGAACTTCTTTGCAGAATTATTCCATTCCGTGATCATTCAGTAGATAAATGGCATCGAAAAACACAGCTTTCTGCTGGTGCTGCTGCCATGAAAAGCAAATTACATGCTTTTAATCAGGTTAGCCTAATGTTATATTTTCATGTGTAGTAAAGGCTCTGGATGTTACCAGTATCAAAAAATTAGCATGCCCTTATATTTTCTTCTTGTCATAATTAGAGCATAAGTCATCAAGTTGCATCTTATATGAGGGATCCCAGCTCAATGATCAATAGAATGCAGCTGGCAAAGTCCTCTATTCATGTTCTTGGTACTGTAAGTATCTTGAAACTTAAACAAAATTATTCAATTTAATTAGTAGTAGTACTGTTGTTCTTTGAACTCAAGTTTATTGTGACAGTATTCTGCTGTGCTTTCAGTCGGATATTTCTGATCAATTACCTGTGGTTGATGAAGAAGGGATTTCAGAAAATCCCACAAAGGTACTACCTTTTGAGATCTTGAACCAATGCGGCTTTTGAAAGTTTAAAAATTTTGCCGTCACTCTAGAATTTGGTCTCTTCATCTGCTTAATACTGATTACTTGATATCATGATTTTAAATCCCTTCCATTTGCCTGTGAACTTTCTGCTACCAATTTCAGAAATCAAGCGCTGATGGTGACCCTGAGTTACTTGATGATTCTGAATTTTACCAGCAACTGCTGCAGGAGTTTTTGGAGTCGACTGATTCTACGTTAGCGGGTAAATATATTTAGTAGCAGCTGTCCTTTTTTGAGATAATTATTCTTGGTCACTTTCATTATTTTTATTTTTAAGCATACAAGCTTTGACACGTTCAAATTTAATTCTTATAGGTCAAAATTTGTATGCGATGAAAAAAATGAGAAACAAGAAGAGAAAGGATGTGGATCGAAGGGCTTCGAAAAGTCGTAAAATAAGGTCACAGCCGATTATGTCTTGCTTTCCAAGTTTCATTTTTTAGTTCAATTTTTTCATTTATCTAAAAAAATGTTTTATTTCCACAAGTGATGGTGGATGTGATTGGCTTTCAGGTACAACGTTCATGAAAAGATAGTAAATTTTATGGCTTCGGAGCCCATGGTCATACCTCCAATGGCTGAAAAATTGTTTTCCAATCTTTTTGGGCTACAAAATGCTTAAAATTGTAGGATGACTGCATACATCATCTTGAGGGATACAAAGTACTTTGGCCAAGTTATAGCACTGTTTTCAATGGGAACTGACATCGATAAGCTTTTGCATATGTACCTTGAAATGCATTCCTGGTCAGACCTAGTTTTTTAGTTGAGCCTTTTGTTGGTTTATAATTTTTTTTCTTACATATAATAATTTTCTAGAACTTTTGTAGGATAGTGATTTTGGCCCAATTTTGAAAAGCTTACAAAATGCAGCTGGAGTCAACAATGTCATCATACGCAATGTTGTGCTGTGAAAAAATAATTGCAAAACGTGAAAAATACAAGTGGAATTGGCACTGTCGTGATTTTTTTGGCTCTTTTGGCTGCGGGGTAGCAAAGAGCTTAAGTGATTTGTTGTTTTTAATCCGAATAATTTATCAAGTTTAAGCCTCTTGATTTTAGAGCTCCCTGCGTAGGTTCTGGATAAAGACAAAAATACTCTTTGGCAAATTATATAAAAGCTGCATATCATATATTTTGTGTTAACGAAGATCTCTAATCATTGAAGGTGTTAAATGTTAAAAGAGATTTAACATTGATAAACCTAAGTGATAGTTATTGTCTGGTTCTGAATTTCTGTAGCTGAATCTTGTATTTTTGAAGAAGATTTCATAAAGAATGATGATCATTTTGTGGTGAGAGATGATAATGACTCTAGGACTTTTTGATAATGCAAATTTGGAATTGAATTGAATGTTATTATTGTTGAAACTTATAAAAATTGATGACCTGATGAGGATAGAGATTGTTGAATTTGTTGGGAGTGTGATGATGTTGATGACTGATGAAATTTAATGAGAAATCAATGTTGAAATGTTGCTGAAATAATAGAATAATGTTATTGTAGAAAGTGAGAAAATAATGAAATTTGAGAGTATTAATAACTTTAAAAATTGTACACAATCTTTATTCTCTGATTGCTACAATAATTACAGCATGGTATAACCTTTACATTTATAGAATGTTGGTGGGCCATGTTAGGGGATAATCAAGTTATTTCCTGCTAATAATAATGAATAAAATCTGAAAAATAACGATAAACTGAGATTATAAACAATTACATTCATCCATCAATTTATGAAATCAATATTTTTCAATCATTTTGTTAGCACTATTTGATGATGAAAAATTAATTTAAGGCTTTAGTTGCATTACACACATAATAATAATAGTTGTAAGGTTTGAATTCATAAGTGAATCAAATCATTTAAGATATGAAGTTGATCTAGTGGAGAAAGTTGATTTATGATGTAAAGATAATAATTAATCATATCATCTTCACAATGGATAAGTAATTGATGGGTATAATTGTGACTTGGAGAGGGTACAATGCTCAATCCTAGGCCTAGGTAGGGATAGGATGATTTTTTAGGGGAATAGGTAAGGATAAGATCATCTTCACAATGATAATAGTTGCGAGCTTAGGTTAGTCACGATATAATTGTGACCTGGAGAGGGTACTGTAATCAATCTTAGGCCTAGGTAGGGATAAGAGGATTTTTTAGGAGAATAGGTAAGGATAAGTACTTGATAGTAAATAATTGGTTATATGAAGATAATAGTTGCAAGGATAGGTAGATGATATGTAAATAATAAATTATATTATTATTATTAGTTGGACGTGGGTGTTGTTAAGACCCTACAAAATAATTGTACTTTGTTACAAATAATTTTTTTAGCATATAGATTAAATTAATTTCTTAATGGTTGCCGGGCCGGGGAAGTGGTAGGAGACTTAAAATATAATTGAAAAAACTAACTTACCATATTTCAAGGTTTTAGAACCGACTCTACATAGACTCCATTATTTAATCATATTGCATTGCCTTGTTGTGCACCTTTTCGCCTTAAAAATCTCTTGACGTGTGCGAGGCTTTGTGTTCGTTGTTTTTAGCATTCAGCTGTGCCACGGTCACAGGGGCTTTAGGTCCTCATGGGCTACTACGTTGCACGGTGGCATTACTGTTCCCAGTATTCTGCTGCACTTCAGGTCCTTGCGGGCTACGGCGCTGTGTTGCACTCTGGTGATGGCTGTGTAGTGGTTTTGGTGGGCTGCAAGTTTTGAGTTGTAGTGTTGTTCGTGTTTGTGCTGCTGCTGTTCGTTGGGTGGTAGCGGCTGTTGTTGTGCTGGTGTTGGTAGTGGCGTGGGTTCAGTGGCATGTCTCTATTGCTGAGTGTTTTCTCAACGGCAGAGGGTTTCCTCTACAATTGCTGTTATGGCAGCCGCTATGCTTGCCTCGTGGGTTAGTGCAGTGGCTAGAGATGCTGTTTTGCACTATTGTTGTGCAATTTGGCATTGCGGTGGATGGCTGAGTTTAGGCGTTGCATGCAGTTCTACATTGTGAGTGTGCGGTGGTGGTGTTCACTTACTTCGCGGCGGTTTGTGGTCTTGCTGGAGTTGTAGGATTAGTTTCCTGTAGGTTCTGCAATGGCAAATTTATTTGATTCTGCTCTTCATTAGGGAAGTTCTTCTAACTTACCCAAAATAAATTTTCTTCTTTCAGATGATATTTTTGATGTGGTTTCTAAAGATTTTGCAATGTGCTTTATATTTCTATAAATAGTGGGGTTTCTACTGAGGTCTCTAAGTATTAATATGCAAATCCAAAGCCTCCTTTAGCCCCAAGACATTCAAGTTTTTCATGTTCATTACTATGCCTGGAACTTTATTCTAGTGGAACTATCCGAGGCCTCTCACGTTGAAAAGGCTCTCTCTTTCAAAATTTTTCCAACACAGAATGCAACTCTAATTGTGTGTGCTTAAAGATTTGACTTTAATGTTAATGACAAGACATATAACACAATTCCTTGTTATGTGAAATTGCCAAATCTTCCACTTGTTTTTTCATCTGTAGAAATGGACATCGTGAGTACCCTCGATTCTATTATTTTTGACCATCGCACTGTGATCAATGGAACCCAAATTTGCTGCTATTATATCAAACTCGATATAGCTCTTAGGAAGACCTTATTAACCCTCACAGTCGGTGGAAAACTCTTCACCTAGAAAATAGATTATTTTTATCTTCCAAACTATTGCAGCTATTGTCATTGGGTCGAGCATCATATCTCGGTATGTCCATTCGTAGCTAAGAAAAAACAATCCATTGTGTCTCAAAAAACCTAGTCCCAGACACACCATCTTGCCCACCATCAAAATCCTTTAGGTTTGGAACCTCTTCCAAAATAGCTCCAAAGTCTTCCTCTTTGTTTAGCCTCTCCAAGGTATAAGCATTATAGTTGAGTGCACACACCTCAGCACATGTCATCCCCTCAAAGTCATTCAAGGACTCCATCTTGAGTGAAGAGTTTGTGATAGGTAATGGAAGGAAATGAGTCAAAGCTTCCTCCCTTACAACTCCACCCTTCTCTTCCTCTCAATTGAACACTTCCATAGGCCCTATCACTACAAACAACTCTTTTGCCATTTTTTCACAAACAATGGAAGTTGATACTTTGACTTTCGAACCTTATGTTGACCTCTCATTCGATATGCCCTCTGCTTCCCCATGAATCTCTTATCATGGAACGTCTGAGGCCTTACTGATAGGCTTTGACAGAAGTGTGTAGGCAACTTTCTTTCTAGTCTAAATATTGCTTTCGATTTTGTTCTCTTTCAAGAAATTAAGATTTCAATAGACCATTTATCTCTTTCAGCCCATTGGTTTCTCCCTCACTCATCAATTCTTGCTACGTCCCAAGTGAGTGGGAAAGGGGGAGCTGCCATTATCTTCTCAACTTATTGAAAAGATAATATTATTCAAAGTGGTTTTGATTCTAGCCATAGAGTTTTTTGGGCTACCTTTTAGTATTTGCTTAATTTATGCCCCTAATGATTCTACAGAATGTGCTCTCGTATGGTAGGAACTAGCTAATTCTCTTCTCTTAGTACCTTGAATATTTGGAGGAGATTTTAATATGATAGAATTTCCTCAAGATAAGCTTGGGAGAGGGGAGGGTGTTTTTTCAATTGCCAAATTCTGAGCATCAAACTTGGTTCATCTTTAAGAAAAAGTTCTACCTCTTTGATGGGGTGGATGCCTTTGCTAGTGATCCCCTTCATATATTTACTTAGAGCAATCTTTAGATTGGGCAAACTCGCATCTACAGTAGGTTAGACAAGTTCTATTTTTCTTCTTTTTAGCAAGCCTTTTTCGCTACTACGGTTCATCAACATGCCACCTTATTAGACCATTTTCCCATCTCTATATCTATCCAAATTCATGGCAACAACTATAGACATAAATTTCATCTTTTCCTGCTACATAACAACTGCTTCTCTTCCCCTTGCACTTGAATTCTTCTCTCTAACCTTTGGAATGCTGAACCTAGGCCCTTAGATCAGGTGGGTTGGATTCAATGGTGGCATTGTGCTTCATGTAGAGTGCAAAACTTTGCTTGTTCGTACAGTAAGGTAGTGGTTGCTTGGGCCAAACAAGAGTACAACAACATTTACCTTACTATTGAACATCGAACTAATAGATTAGCTCAAGATCCTTTTAGCACTCCTGTTCACAAGGAGTTAGCTAAAGCCCAGTAGCCTTCCAACAATGGGAGGTGTACAAAGCACAAAGTGTCTTAACTAAAAGTAAACTCACTTGGTTAAATATTCAAGATGAACATTGTAAGGAATTTTTAAGTATCTAAATAGCTCTTCTCCTTCGCATTTTTTAGACAAAATCTCCAGTGATAGCACCACCATCATTGACCCCAACAATATCCTCTCATTTCTTAAGAACCATTATGAAACCCTATTTGCAACTACCCTTATGGACATCTCATCGTTTGAAGCTGCTACCCTCAATTATCCTACTTTTATCAATTCTACTATGTTGTAAAGTTTAGACGTCGATATCACCAAGGAGGAGCTTCAGGGGGCTTGTTCCAAGTTGAGTAATGGGAAGGCTCTTGGTTATGATGATTTCCCCATTGAATTTTTTCAAACTCATTGGGAATTGGTGGGAAATGATCTTCTTCAGGTTATCAAAGAGGTTATCATTGCTGGTTTCCTTGGGCCCAATCTAAATCAAGGGATTATTCATCTCCTTATTAAGTTTGGGGATCATACATGTATCTCTAATTGGTGTCTCATAACTCTTCTTAATATGGTGTATAAAATTTGGGCCAAGTGCTTAGCATTACGATTGAAAAAAATTCTTGGCCAAATTATATCTCTCCAGAAAATAGGATTTGTTCCTGGTAGATGTATTTTAAACAATGTAATTGTTGCATGGGAAGGTCTCAAGTGGGTAGAGGATGATGATCAAGATATTTTCCTAATGAAACTTGACTATGCCAAGGACTACGACAACATAAAGTGGAACTTTATTCTGGTTTTGGCTCCAAGTTCTTACATATGGTGAAATGCTTATTTTTGGATGCTATTGCAAGAATAGCCACTACCTTCAGCATCACCTTTCCCTTTCCTATCTATAGGTTAGTGTGGCAAGGATGTCTTTTTGCCCCTTACCTATTCATCATCGTAGCTGACTTTCTCTGTCATCATGTAAACTATGATATTCAAAATGAAGTTCTCACCAGGGTTTGCCTTTCTTCACCTCAACATTAGCTTCTTAACATGCATTTTGTCGATGACTCCTTTTTTCTTATTTAAAACATTGCTGTTAATTTGCATCGACTCTTAACCTAGGTGGAGCAATATTGCTCACTCTCAGGTTCCACTATTAATTAGAACAAGTCTTCTGTTTATAACTTTACCAATAATTATACTCATGTGACCAACTATAATTGGAAGCTTCTAAGGATCAAGACA
Organism: Gnetum montanum; assembly: GCA_015680685.1. Lineage (NCBI taxonomy): Eukaryota > Viridiplantae > Streptophyta > Gnetopsida > Gnetales > Gnetaceae > Gnetum > Gnetum montanum. The sequence continues at coordinate 125,530 of MNCI01027941.1, read as the reverse complement.
TTATTAAGATTCTAGGAATTCCCTTCCTTTTTAAAGGTTCTACCTCTATTATCTGGGAGCATGTTATTCTTCAGATTCAAAAGAAACTTGAAAAATGGAAGACTAAACCCTTCACTCTAGCTAGTAAGTACCTTGTATGTAAGTCTATATGTGCGTCTACCCATGTGTATTACTCTTCATGTTGGGTCCCCTCCTAAGTTGCTTATTAACTAGAAACTTAGAAAACAAACTAATACAATTTGGTTGCAATGGACTAAAATTGATGATTTTTATAGGTGTGCATCACACACATATAGAAAAATTTTGTAGATATCCATGAATATGCATCCATGCAATTAGAGTACACTAATGCATATGCATCCAAGTGGCTATGTGAACATAGATGCATTGATGTAGAAGGCATTGGTGCAAAAGAGATTGTGACACTTCATCACTTGATAATTAAAAGAAATAAAATAATTGTTAATTTTTTTATAGAATGTATGATTGTATCAAAAAACCCGATGAATTTCAATGTGACTACAATGAGAGGCAAAAAGTTCAAACGATTATTCAAATCCTTTACAATGGCATAAGGTATCAAAATGTCATGTGGCATATTATTCAAAGTAAAGATTTTATAATGTTTACATCATTGATAAGCTAGCTAACCAAATGAAGACCATTGAAAGCTTTAAGTTTGAAGATGAAGAAAGATTAGCATATGTGACCAATGCAAGAAAAGATTCAACAAGGAGAAACATATAAATGAAGATTCAATAAAGAGAAGGAAAGTGAGAAAGATAATTTCAAATCCAAGTTGATTCCTATATGCAATTTTTGTTACTAAGACACTTGATTTTGTTCTCCTTCATAATGCATATGAGTCATTGGTTGTAAATTTTACATCACAATATGTGTTCATTCAAAACTTGGGTTACCTATCTTGCAATTGAAGTTTTGCTTCATAGTTGAATGATGTGATGCAAATACATTATATTCAAGTCATTCATACTAGGTATTATTCTCTTTTCTTAATGCTTGTTGTGCTACACAAGGCTTCAATGGTGTAGTGTCCAATCTAAAGAATGTTCTAAAGTTCCATATTTTGTCAAGTTATTTAACCTTCCATTGATTTTTCAAAAAGCCAAGTAGGAAACCATTAATCTTCTTAGTCCCATTAAGTATATAAAATTTATTTTCATAGCATTTGGTTTCCATGAATGTTTTGTTTGTTTGTTGAAATCAATCTTTTTAACTATAAAAAGGAATTGATATTATATGTAGGTAAGAAGACTTATATTAACCCAATTACATATTATAATTATTCTAAATTTTGCATCTTTTGTGATTGTGGAGGACATCTATTTGATCTTTGTCCTTTCCTACTAAAGTAAAAAGATGCTAAGGAAAAGAAAAATGTGTGTTACGTTTGAGAATAGGAATAAACTATCTGAAGTTGAAGATATGAAAAATCAAGTTACTATCAATAATAAGAAATATCAAATGACAATAAAGAAACCAAAGAAAATAAAAGCTTTTGTGAATATTTTTATTTGTACAAACTTTTCCTCATTTGACAAGAATATTGTGAATTGTATTGGAACTTGAAATAAGTGAAACATAAGTACATCCCAAGATATATAGAATAAGTGAAATAACTCACCATTGCCCACTAGAATCAAACCCATGACTTGGAGCTTCCAAATCAAGTGTCTTACCACTAGGTTAACACCTCATTAATGGATAATATGTGCCATTATTTTAAATTGGATCTCACTTTTTAGAGAAGTTGGTATTTTGCCAAAGCTTTTTATTGCTACCTTGAATTCTTTTGTTATTTTCAGTTTAATCATAGATGTTGAAAATTATGTAAATATTGTTAAGTCTAAATCATCCTCACTAATAGTTAATTTTCCTCTATTGATTTTTCAAAATATCAATTTTTTCATTTCCATATTGTTTTTATAGTTTTCTACTCTATGTTAAACATGTAATATACTTTGAATTGTTTTGCTTATTATTAATATTATTTTTGGGGTTTGAAACCCTAAAAAAACGTGAAAGAAAGTAATTAAGTAATTTTGATGCTCCTTTGCCCTTTCTTTTTAAAAAGGAAATACAAAATACTATAAAAAATTAATCATCATCATCATCATGATATTAGCCTTGTCCCAACAAAATAGGATGGGTTACATGAATTCTTTTTGGTGATTTAGCTCTATGAAGAGCTCTTTGTTTATTTGCAATATCTTCAAATTTTTTATTAAGTTTTCCTATGTCTTCTTTGGTCTTTCTTTGGATGGCTTTCATGAACAATGATATATGTCAAGTAGGAATGTTGACATATGAAAGACAATATGATATTTGCAAATGAATTCTATGAAACGAAATTGAACGAAATTGAACTTTACATAGAAATATTTGTTGAAAGGTCTATTCAAACTTTTTGAAGTAAAAATACCGGGTTAAGGATAAGGTAGGAACTAGAGTACTTTAGCGCGAGGCCTATAATGTTATTCATGAGCAAGGTAGCATAAGATACAGTTAGCGATGATTGCATTATACTGAAAATCTGGATTGCCTTGCCTTGCGTGGGCATTATTAAGTTTGCGTGCGTTAAAAGGCGTTACACATTTGAAAGGAAGCCCACCATACTTCCCCCATTGCAAATGGATGATGGCCCACATCAACTTTCCGCTGGATTGATTATGCCTCTCTTAATGCACGGTAAAGCAAGAATGTAACAAAGTAATTAACATCATTTTAAGATGGTTGAAATAGGCAAATCTGTACTGATTTTCTCCATTTTCTCAACCGTTTCACCATTGTTTTCTGATATAGTTTTGTTTTGTTTTCTATTTTTCATTTGGTTCCACCAATCCATAATTCTTTTATTTTTTTAAATTTATTTATTTGAATGTTTACTTTTAATATATATATATATACACACACATAGACTTTGGGTTCTGACCAGTAAAGTCCTTGTTAACTTGATTAAAGGTCATTGACGAAGGAGAAGACTAGTAATTGTTTAAAATTGGTGGCACAGAAACCAAGATACATTAATAAGAAGAAGTAGGCAAATAACGAAAAATCTCTTCGGAGACATCCGATAAAATTGGAACGATACAGAGAAGATTAGCATGGTCCCTGCATAAGGATGACACACACAAATCGAGAAATGGTCCAAATGTTTTTTTAACCAAAACGAAACTCGCTCTTTACGCTTATTACCTTTTTAAAAAATTTATTAATGTTTAATTTTTTTCAAAACTATCCTTCCTTGCCCATATGCTAAATTTTCCCAAAATTATTGATGTTAAAATTTTTTCAAAATTATCGGCCCATACCCTAAACTCTTCCAAAATTACCGATGCTAAAGCAAGTTTTTCTAAAATTACTGGCCCATACGCTAAAATTTACGTACACACACATGCCCAATTTCACCAGTTTATTATTGGAATGTTGAAAGCAAAATAAAGGGGTTTGTTCCGTGGTCGGATACAATTCGTGTCCTGGGCCGGTAAAAGAATGTTCAGCTCTCACGTAACCATTCCAGGATAATCTTTAGCAAGGCTAAAAGCGTCAGCTTACTTAAAGAGGTCGGTACTGTTTAATCTTTTTTAAGGAAAAAAATAGGGAATAACAATTTCTCAATCCGTGTATGTTTTCTAGCCTTGCTAAGGCCTGAAGTTTGCCGCTTACGATTCTTATAAAACTTTATACGTTCAACACGTTACTTGGCATAAAAAAAAACAGTGGACAAAAACAATCAAATTAAGAGGAAGGGACCTTTCTTATATAAGTTTGTATTTTACTTAACGGTACGGAAAAATTAAATTTCCATTGTTTACTAAGGTTTAAATTGAGAATTGTATTAAGATAAAAGATGTAATTATTTAAATACTAAACATAGCAAATCTTTGGGGGTGTCAAAGGGGTACAAGGTGTTTTAGGAAGAAAGTGGATTGGTGTTCAAATTCAATATAATTTGACTCTAAGTATACCTCAAGATATATAGCCAACATTATACATAAAGAGAAATTATGCCTCAAGTACTTGAAGAGATATAGCCAACATTATACATAAAAGAGAAATTATGCCTCCATATTCATTGATTAATGCCAGTGAGTTCAAGATATGACCAAGCAAAGAATGTTGGCCATCTATTGATCACTTTCAATAGTTTTATTTTTTGCTTAACAAAACAATAAGCTAACCATTTGAGCTACTTATCACTAGCTACATTGTTAGGTTATCAAAAGATCAATATAGCAATAACTATGAATATAGCCATTTGTTCTTCATTCTACTTGAAAACTTTGTTATGCAATTATTTTTCAACACCAAAAGCATAACTATCATCCTCCTTCAAGAGGTAAATATCATGTCAAAGATGTCACTTTTCAATTACAACTTCAATAAAGAAAGTTTCTAGTGGCTAAACAATTAATTCATTTCTTGCAGTATTAATTCTTTTGGTTTTGTGGGCTTAAGTTTGTTTCTTATTTCTAATTGTTACATTCATTTTTCTTTGGAGAGAGTTTTGTTCTTCTCTTTACAAAAAATCCTTTAGTAAGAACTGAAAACATGTGAAGTCACTTCTTAATAAGGGCAAGGCTTGATCCTTTCCTACCATAAAGGAGAGGTTTCTCAAGATTGGTTGTAAGGATGGAAACCTCAAAAAACATCCCCAAAACCGTTGGGTTTTTTTCTTTAAATTCTCTCATCTATGTTGATGATATGGTGTATGATGAGTAGTGGGTACCCCTATGCCCAACCATACGAATCACAAACGTTCATGCATGATCTGGTTGAATTCTATGGATGGGACTAGTTGTGGCATCTAGATTGTTAAGCATTGATCACAGGACGCTACCTTCCCACTTGCATTAGTGGTAGTTTTGTCACATATGGTTTAGTCCAAAGTGAGGCATATGATAATTGATGTTGTTAAGTCCATTTTACTCCTAGCGATAAACATAATTGAGAATGAAATTTAATCCTAAATCTTAGTAATGATGTTAATGTAAATCTACTATAGCCTAGAGCGATGAGCATCCAGTATTGGCTTATTGTACACGTCTTGGGCTCATGTAATTGTTACTGGGTTACCAAGCATTATGCTACTAGGTCAACTAAGTAATAACACTACTGGGATTACCAAACAATTACACTTAAATGCTTGAAACCAGTTGTACACATTCCACTTTACTAATAAACACGAAAGTAAAGTACTTGGAAATGTAAATTATTAAACTAAGAAAATAATAAAAACTAAGCTAAGTAAACTAGTAAAACTAAGTAGATGTTGCAATGATGAAAAGAAACCTCAATCTTTATTTTCAATCATGAATTGTACCCAAGTACACTTCACTTGAATAAAGATTCCATACAATTGCTCAACACGACATTGTGGACATTCACTCTATTGCTAAAACTATGAAATGAAATTGAAAGAGTCTACCTAAGGGTGGTATGAAAGTTATTTGGATTGTGCATCCAAGTGCTATATTCAGAGGTAGGCACACATCCTGCAATATTGAATATCCAATAATGTAGCATGAGATTCGATATTAGGGCTAAGATATCTTAGTCACTAAAAAACATGACTCATTAGTGTACTTTGATTTTTTTAAAAAATTATTATTCATTTTAAGGGGTTCAACAATCAGCTTTGTCCAATAAGACTTGGCCACCTATTAAAATGGCTAATTGACTCATGATGCCATCAAAAGGCATACGATTGTTGATTTCAAAGAGCTATATAAAGTAACTTGTAAAGTAAAGCTAAAGAAAAATGGCTAATTAAAATCAAGAGGATAGAAAGAAAAACACATGTTAAGCTTTGAGAGATGAGGAAACATAAGGGTTTAGACTAAAAGGGCATTGAGTAAAGGGTGGTCATGAATAGTGAATAGGTCCAACACTCACCTATACGATCTACAGGTGTCACCATAGAGTGTGTTAAAAAACTGTGGTTGGACTAGTAATAGTGTTTTGTCTAATTAAATAATAATAGGTCACTATCTTCATAACTATACTCATAGTGGCCATTTAACTTATATGATTAAGTATAGTTGAGATGTATGATAAATGAAATTATGGAAACTATAGTTCCAATTTATGAAAATAATGAAATTATATTTAATTAACCAATTAGGAATGTTAGAATGTGAAATTTATTTTAGCAATATTTACCCCAAGATATATAGTCAAGTTAACTTTATACCTTAGCATTGCCTACTAGAATTGAACCCATAATTTAGAGCTTTCAAATCAAAAGTCTTAACATTATACTAATACCTCTTTTCTAAACTAATTAACTCATCATCATCATCATCTTCTTCCTAGCCTTATCCTAATAAAATGGGGTTGGATACATTAAATCTTTTTCACCATTCACTTCTATGAAGTTGATGGGACGTGATATCGCATGGGCCGCGATATCGTAGCTTGCCGCCAGTTCTATAAATAAGAGGCAGCTTTCCCTTATTTCTCCATCTAGATTTAGACCTTAGCTAAACTCTTGCCATTTTGCCATTCCAGAGATAGAATAATTTCCATGTGCCCGTAGTAGGAGTTTCAAAGTGAATGGATCTCTATTCGAGCGAATTGTACTTGAGCACACATTTGCGTGCGATAATAAAGATGAAATTTTTGATAAACCTTGCAGCATGTGGACTAAGCTAAATAAGATTTAATTACTGTTGAATTTTTAATTGCTTTCCTAGATGATTAATCTCTCTTCACCCTTATCTCCTCGTAATGTGGAATGAGTACGATCTAATCACGAGCATTTAAGTGTGACTACTTGGTAACCCAGTAGTGTACCTAGGATTTGCACTTGGTGATCCCAGTGGTAGTCATGCATGAAGTTCAGGATGTGTACAAATGATTAAGGATGGACGCTCATCGCACTTAGGCTAGATTAGATTCTCTCACTGCTCTATCCCAGCTTAGTTAATATTACTTTCCATTGCCCTCAGGAGTAGCATTAGAGTAGAAACCCATCATACACCTCACTCTGGACTAAACCATATGTGAAAAATATAATACTAGTCTAGGTGGGAAGATAGCGAACTGCGACCTAAGGCTAACTGTCTAGGTGCCACAACTAGTCCGTCTACGGAGTTCGAGNTCCACCTGTTATCAATGTTTTTCCATGCGCAGGCATCGTAGAAGGCTTGTAAATGATGTTGCGGTTTTGAATCATAGCCTCCTAGAAACTTGGAAAAGTTGTTTAAATCGAGCCTAGGTAGACGGCTCTCTTTACAATGCCTAGGTGAGATTCGAATAGCCTCTTGTATTTGCATTAGGCTCCTAGTGGCTAGCAAGGGTTCATCGTCATCAGGTAAGTTGTGCGTTCGTGTGTTGGGACGATGTTGCCTTTGTTTATGTTGGTGTTCTTGTTTTTCTTTGTGAGCTCGATTTTTAGTTCTATGCCAATCCCTTGAAAGATAGTCATCCNTCCTCTACTCCTTCAATGTTAGATTGTGATACGGATGACTATCTTTCAAGGGATTGGCATAGAACTAAAAATCGAGCTCACAAAGAAAAACAAGAACACCAACATAAACAAAGGCAACATCGTCCCAACACACGAACGCACAACTTACCTGATGACGATGAACCCTTGCTAGCCACTAGGAGCCTAATGCAAATACAAGAGGCTATTCGAATCTCACCTAGGCATTGTAAAGAGAGCCGTCTACCTAGGCTCGATTTAAACAACTTTTCCAAGTTTCTAGGAGGCTATGATTCAAAACCGCAACATCATTTACAAGCCTTCTACGATGCCTGCGCATGGAAAAACATTGATAACAGGTGGAAAAAACTTAAGCTCTTCCCTATGACATTCGTTGACAAGCAAAAGTATGGTATAGATCGTTAAAACCAAATTCAATACGACGTTGGCCAACAATGGTAGAAGCTTTTAATGAAAGATATCAAACCTATGCAAGAGTGTCAGCCTTGAGGAAACAAATCCAAGAGTGGAAACAAGCACAACATGAACCCTTGGACATGGCCTTAGAAAGATATTACACACTATTAAACAACTGTCTAGGCCATGAGTTCTCTGAAGAAAGGCTAATGAATCATATCATTGATTGGCTACATAATGAAACACGAGAGACCTTAGGAATGTATGCTCAAGGTCAACTATACAAACTACAAACCCATCAACTACAAGAGCTTATTAAGTGGGTAGCAAAAGAAGAAGGAGAACTAGCCAAATGGGAGAATGTTGAAAGCTCTCAACAGGACCAAAATCTCAACTTAACAAGGGTCCATAATCATAAAAAGGATAAATCCACTCACTTCAAGGAGGTGGAATCATCTTTTCCGATCCTACAATCATTAGATGAATTTGAGGAAAAGGTCAATAAGATGGTGGACTGGGTACATGAAAGATGTGGAGAATATGCCAACATCATTAGAGGAAGAGTTATGCCAAATGGAGAAACAGGATGGGACACCAAGCAACAATCAAAACAAAGGGTAGAAGATCATAAGAATAAGAGCTCAACTGCCAATTTCACATATCAATGTAATGTCTGTCTATATGATCACCCCAAGGGCCAATGCCTAGTCTTGTCACATTTACATGAGCATTGGGGAGGAATGTTACATCCAGATTTCGTACAGAAATATCCGATTCAACCATAGTGGCAAAAACCTCAGTCATGGGGGAGGCCACCGCTAGCTGGACCATACCCTTCATATGTCCCAATGCCAAATGCTTATCATTATGTTCAACACCCTATTTCTCCATCAAGCTCATCATCCTCTACCTCACCTCATCGTTATCATTCTCTCGAGTACTATCCACCCATGTCCTCTCCAACAAGATCACCATCTCATGTGCCTTATACTTATCACACTTATCCTCAACCTCAATATTCTCATACTTCACCCCCTCCTACATCATAGCCGCATTATCATTCTCCTCAATACTATCATCCCATGTCCTCAACACAACCACCGCCTTTTGTACCTCACACTTCTCCTAATTTTCAACATTCTCATCATTTCCCTCCTTCTACATCGCCACCAACTGTTCCTAAAGTTTTTGCACCATAGCACCAACCCGCAAACGTTACTTGTGCTGCTACTTCCAATAGCAGTGGAGGTCCTTCACAACATTGAAAGCATCCCTTCTTTAGACATGACTGTTGAAAGGGACACCACAGTTTGGGAACCACTGCATCCGCCAACTCAACGCAAACCCAACAATGTGGTGCATCTTCCTCTTCAAACCCAATGCCTCATGTTACCTCATCAAGTCCACCACTTAACACTCCAACAACCATATGGCCCAATGAAAACAACCATGGAGGGTGACATCCTGATCCTTGCATACCATCTAACGGTCCCAATTATCATAGTGGGTCAACTCATTATATGGAAACTACATCTTATAACTTGCCCCACTATGGTTACTATAATCAAGTGTGTGAACCCCAATGGGGTTAGTATGACCAGGTACCAATATTTCTAATATGCAAGGATCCTAATCTTCCATTTATTGATTCTAGTCATGCTCAACCATTTTGGTACGGGGGGTATCCTCCATTCTAACAACATAGAATTAATAAATATTTTTCTGATTCTTTAATTTTTCAACTTTTTGTTTTCCAGTTTTTCACCTTTTAATTTATTGTTTTATCTTTTTATCTTTTAAGTTTTTGTTTTGCAACATCGTTATACTCTTTCATTTCTTTGTGTGTTTATTTATTTATTTTCGTTAAGTTCGTCACTTAATAAGTGTTCTTAATGATGGTATGAACTTTTTTTCTATTGGTTGCTAATGTTTGGTTTTTACCTTTAAGTTATGATGTTGATACTAAGGTATGGTTCTTTTGATGTGACAGGCAATGAGTCCATTTCATCCATACATCCACAATTTTCTATGATCTCTCTTGGCTTGGAACTGTACAGTCCCTTTCTTCAAAAAAATAAGAACTATAACAAATCGGTGATTGGGTATTTCTCAACCTAAAGAAGGACTCAAGGATTGAAAAGGGTGTGACTTCAAGGGGATTTGATGCACTTGTGCTAGCCATTCTCTTGGGTGCTTGGATGTTTTCTTCTTGAGTTTTCCATCCCATTCTGACACTGCTCCATTATTGGGAAGCCAAGCTAATAAAAATAACAAAGTTTTTGCATGGTGTGGTTCTCACGTATAAACACATAAAACACAAAAAAAAGAAGAAAAAAGAAAAAAAAATAGTGAGGATTCAAAGCACACCCCTTAGATGAAATAATCATTTGGGCTACAAGCATTGGTTATAGAACTAAAATAAACATGTTCCCTCTAACTAAGGCCCTTCTTGCTTCCTATTCTCTCCTCCTTCGTTTTGTCAGAATGGTGGTGACTCTTTGGTGGAGACATTCTTATTACTTCAAGTGGATGATTGGCTGAATGTGTTAATGTGAAGTCACTGGAGGTGTTTTGTTTGAGGATGGATTTGGAATGAGATTTCCTAAGTCACATTAACCATGAAATACACAAGGGGCTGTACACCACCTTGTTCTTGGGATTCCATTTCATTCTCTTCTTTCCCATCATTCTTATCCATTTTTCACCTCATTGTCGGTTGTATTAGTAGTTCATATTTTGGTTGATGCATTGTTTCTTTGTGGTAAATTCTTGTGGTTAAGACTTTAACTCTTGTTCCAAATGACATTCCCAGAACCTATGGACTCTTTGAATGTGGGTTTGTCAGGGCATTAAGGGCATGAGCCTGCTTTGGGAAGGACCCACTGACATTCCTATTTGGTGCATCCGTTAATTTCTTTCCTTTTAACATTTTTGCAATCAACATTTATTTGTTCATCTCCATCTTTGACATCCATTTTATCGGCGTGGTCATTGTCTCTTTTTATTCGTATTTCTTATTCCTTATCTTTTTTCCATTCTATTGCTACTGGACGTTCGCTCTCAGTCATGGGGGTCCTGGTCCAATTTTTTCAATTTTCTCCTAACCCCTACACCTTCGATAATCACCATGAATATACCTCCAGATCCGTATCAGCCATACCACAACTCAGCCAATGGACCTTTTACTGAAGTAAGGTATCAACTACATTGTAATTCATTTACCCTTGCTAATATAAGACTGTGTTGTGTGTGCAGATGGTAATCATACAACAATAGATTGGATCTGGAGGAAACACTTGGAATGGATCGGTGTTGAAGCAACTATGCAAAGAATGAGATGGATGGCGCACTTACGGATGGACAACGAAAGGCGCAATCTTGGCATTGGCAGCAGCAAGACTTCTTCTCTTTTTTCTCTTCTCTCTCAGCTGCTAAATAAGGCCTGATGTCAAATGTATAAGGTGTTCACTCTTGTTTTCATGAATACCAATTTTTTCTTGTCTTGTAATGATGATCTGTTCACATGTCATCCCATTCACCATTAGTTCCGTTTGAGTCAATAATCCCATACCTTCCCAGTATTTTTTAAGGAACTCAAGGATGAGTTTTTATTCAGTCATGGGGGTATGATGGGATGCAATATCGCATGGGCCATGATATCGCGTACGCGATATCACGTCTTTCCCTGCAATATCGCGTACGCGATATTGCAGCCCGCTGCTAGTTCTATAAATAAGAGGTGGCTCTCCCTTGTTTCTCCATATAGATTTAGACCTTAGCTAAACTCTTGCCATTTTGCCATTCTAGAGATAGAATAATTTCCATGTGCCCACAGTAGGAGTCTCAAAGTGAACGGATCTCTATTTGAGCGAATTGTACTTGAGCACACATTTGCGTGNGGAATGAGTACAATTTAATCATGAGCATTTAAGTGTGACTACTTGGTAACCCAGTAGTGTACCTAGGATCTGCGCTTGGTGATCCCAGTGGTAGTCATGCATGAAGTTCAAGATGTGTACGGATGATTAAGGATGGATGCTCATCGCACTTAGGCTAGATTAGATTCTCTCACCTTCTCTCTCCCAGCTTAGTTAATATTACTTTCCATTGCCCTCAAGAGTAGCATTAGAGTAGAAACCCATCATACACCTCACTCTGGACTAAACCATACATGAAAAATATAATACTAGTCAAGGTGGGAAGACAGCAAACTGCGACCTAAGGCTAACTGTTTAGGTGCCACAACTAGTCTGTCTGCGGAATTCGATCGAATCGCTCGTGAAAACGCTTGTATTCGTATGGTTGAGTGTAGGGGTACCTCGCTACTCATCAAAAGTGATAGATCTTTTTTTTAGGATGTAGTAACCTTTGTAAACCCTTGCCCATTTTCTATCACATCTAGGGAATGCCCTAGCATCTGAAAAATTTGAAAAAGGACCCATCCATGAGATTTTGCAAGGTTTTATAGTTGGTTGCCAAATTGATGCTAATCCTCCTTTTGTATTTGGGCTTAGGACTGACATTAATGAAGTTATTTTTAACTAATTAACTAATAATAGAAAATGAATTCTAATCTAGCCTATGGTAATTTAATTTACTTATAAATTAATGATCAAGGCTTACAAATATTTAATATATTGAAGTCACAAGCTTGGATAGACAACCACACATTGACGAGTTTTATTAAATATGTATCATTTATCATAGTTGATGAGCAGTGACTATACCCTATACCCAACCATAAAAATCACACAAGTATTACATGCAACCTTATTATAATCCATGGATGGGACAGTATTTTGTCTAGATAGTTAATGCAAAGATTGTCAATTGTTGTCTTTTCCCTAGAGTTAGGATTGATCAAAGCATATGATTTTACTCACAACAAGGTATATGATGTCATGATGTTGTTTCACTATGAGAAGGCCAAGGTAAAATATTATAAATTAAATATTAAATATATTAACTAGGAAAATTGTGATATAATAAAGCAACCCAAGTGAAGTGAGAGAAATCATCAACAATAGTTAGAAAATATTTTTTCTTTTCTAAACTAAGAGTTTGAGAAGATCCAACCAAATCCATATGAAGTAATTCTAAAGGACGAGAGATAGAGATGCAATTTTTCTTATCAAACATTACTCTTGTTCACCTTCTTTTTTGACAAGCTTCATATGTGTTTAAGAAAAAATCCTTGAGTTTGGACAGTCCTCGAACCATATCTTTTGAGACAAGGGTTTGAAGAATGTCTTTGTTTATGTGACCTAATTTCCTATGCCATATTCGAACATCATCTGTATTGCTAATCAAGCACTTAGATTCAAGGTTAGGGTTATCTCCAAAAATAGTAGTGTAAACATTTATCTTTCTATTCCCTTCTATAATAACATTTCTAGATAGCAAATCTCTTACTTTACAAGCATCTTTAGAGAAGGTAACATTAAAACTTGAATCACAAAGTTGACTAACACTAAGAAGATTATGTTTAAGTCCTTCAACAAAAAATACTTGATTAATAGTAGGTTGACCCTTACCTTTACCTCCAGTGGTATCAATACCTTTGATTTGAGCTTCTGTGTCTTCTTCAAAAGTGTCAGTTTCATAGTTTAGTTTTGAAAATTGTATAAATTGAGATTTTTCTCTTGTCATATGTCCTGAACATCCACTATTGATGTACCATGTGCTCCTTTTAATAATAGAGAGTGTAACTTGTGTAATCATTCCTTGTTTGGAACCACCAAACTTTCTTGTTGATGAGTGGCAAGGTATCCCTATGCTCAAGCATATGAATATGAGTGTACACACATGATCTAATTGAATTCCAAGGACTAAGTGCTTATGCACTTTCACAAAACTTGGACGGGTTAGTCAATCATTGTCTTCCCAAGCTTACTTATATAGCACGATTGTATGGTTAAGTAAACTTGAGGTATATGATTTTTATATATTTTCTAATGTTTATGTCTTGGTGCTACAAAGGGAGAAGTGAACTAATTAAGTAACTAATTTAATTTAACTAATCGACTATGCTCTAACTAGCCCTAACACTAGCATCTATTCCCACTTGTCGTACACATCCTAAACTAGTGCAACACTATTGGGATTACCAAACGCTAATCTTTATTGGGTTACCAAGTGTTCCATGCATGCTCAAAGTGGTCGTACTGAGTGTGCTTACTTGGGAGAGTTAACAAGGTAAGAGAGAGAACATTAATTAACTAAGAAAGCATTAAATAACTATAAATGACATTAAATAAGCTATTCTGAATGCTACAAGGTTTATCACAAAGTTTGTCTTTATTTCTAGCTACAAGGTGTGCTCAGGTTCACAATGCTTGAATAAATATCCATTCACTATATGACTCTTACTGTGGGCACTCTGAAATAATTCTAACTCTGGGGAAGAAAAACTGCAAGAGTTCAGGTAAGGGACTAAGACTAACTATGCAAACCAAGCATGCCCGCCTCTTATTTATAGGCAATGAGGTGGGTCTCAACATTGGATGCCCAATATTGTGGACCCGATGTCATGGCCTTGATATTGTGGTTCATCATACCCTCACGACTAAATGAAAACTAACGGTAACATGGGATGACAGACTCAAAGTGCTCGGGGAACAGATCGACAAATATATTACAAAATGTTGGGAAGGTATGAGATTATTGATTGAATGACAACTAACGGTAACATGGGATGACAGACTCAAAGTGCTCGGGGAACATATCGACAAATATATTACAACACTGGTGTTCATGCCCATTGTGGTAAACACTGTACATAGATGACATCTAGGCATTCATTTGATAGCTTGAAGAAAGAGAGAGAGAGAAAAGAAAATGAGGCACGTTGCTACCGATGTCAAAACTATGCACTCCATTGTTCATCCATAGCCACATGTCCAAACTTGTTCCTTACGTAAACGCTTCAGATGCAGTCCATCCTGAGTGCTTCCCTTCTATCCCAGTCCATTATTCATGTGATTGCCATTTGCACATACAACATAGTCATGAATTAGCAAGGATAGATAAGATACAATGTAGTTGATACCTTGCCCTAATATGAAGTACCTTGGCTGGGTTGTGGTATGGCAGATATTGGGTTAGAGGTTTATGATTGATAACTACCCAAGGTGTAGGGGTAAGATAGGTATGGAATGGAAAAATTTGTGACAGGGCCCCAATGACTAATAGCAAACCTCCAATAGGAATAAGATGGAAAAATTGAAGGAATAAGAAAGATGAGAGAAATAACAACGGTGAAGCCAATAAAATGGATGTCATGGATGTGGATGAAATGAGAAATGGTTGATTGCAAACAATGTTGAAAGGAAAGAACTTAACAACTGTACCAAAAAGGAATGCCAGTGGGTCCTTCCCAAAGTAGGCTCATGGCTTTTATGCCTTGACAGAACTACAAACCAAAGAGTCCGTAGGCTCTAGGAATGACGTATGGAACAATGGTTAAGAAATTTACCCAAAAGAAGTTACCAAAGACGAAAAATGCCTCAACCAAGATATAGACTAATCAGAAAATCAGCAATGAGGTGGAATATGGGAAGAAATATGGAAGAAGAGGAGAAAATGGAATGGAATCCCAAGAGCACGATTGTGTAAAGTCCTGTGTGTATTATATGGTTAAGGTAACTGAATAGAATTCATTCCAAATATAGATTCAAACTAACCACATCTAGTGACCTCACATCAACACAATTGACCAACCCATCCTCTTGAAGCAACAAGAATGCATCCATCGAGTCACCACCATTCCAAGAAGAGAAAGATAGAGTAGAAGGAAGCGAGAAAGGGCCTTAGTTAGAGGGAACCTTTAGGCATGGGTAACATGTCTTTCTAGTGCCATAACTAGTGCTTGTAGCCCATATCTCATTATTATGTCTAAGGGGTGTGCTTTGAATTCTCACTAGTTTTTTTTATCATGAGAACCACACCACGCAAAGACTTATTTGATTCATTCGACTTCTTGATGTTTGGTCATCGGCAAAATGGTAAAAAATCCATGAAAAGCATCCAAGTACCCAAGAGAATAGCTATCACAACTATGTTGAATCCCCTTAAAGTCACACCCTTTTCAACCATTGAGTCTTTCCTTGGTTTGAAGAATACCAAGTCACCAATTCATTAATAAATTTATTTAGAAAAAGGAACATTACATTTCCAAGACAAGGGAGACCATAGAGTTGAATGGAGAAATGGATGACATGGACTCATTACCTATTTTATCAAAAGAACCATATCTTAGTATCAACATTGAAAATCAAAGGTAAAAAACCCAACATTAACAATCAACACCATTATAATTCAATCCACCATCGTAAGCACTTATTATATGACGAATGAAAGTAAATCAAATAAATAAAGAAATAATAAAAATGGTAAGGATGGTGTAAAAAAAATAAGAAAATATGAAAAAATGTGTAAAACAAAAATACAAAAAAAGGGTGAGGGCTTAGAATGGTTAGCATTGGTGGCCCTCTCCCCCACAACTGAGTTGGTGGGAGGAGATCTAAAATAACGAGTAGGGTTGTCCACCAATAGAGGTAGTATTAGTACTGGCTATTCTAGGCTCATGGAAAGGTTTGGTTTATTGGATGTTGACCAACAATTTCTTATCTGAGCTGTCAGGTTTGTAAATCATCATGGCCCCTAAAATAAAAGTTGCATGAATAATATAAGGTCCTTCCCACAACATTTGAAATTTAGTGTGTTGTAGCACATTTGTGGGGTTCCAATAAAGAACCTTATCTCTTGGTTGGTATTTAACTTTTCTAATTTTTAGGTCTTGACGTTGTTTATTAAGGGCCTTGTGCAATTTATTAGATGATAGGGCAACTAATCGATTCTCATCGAGTAGGTTAAGGTTCATTAATCATTCTTTTTGTGTTAGATTGAGGTCAAGGTTGAGGTGACATGTCGTGGAAAGTGTATGGAGCTCTGCTTAAATAGGAAGTGTTGAAAGTTTACCATACACTAACTCATAGGGAGAGTAGCCTATAGGGAGTTTCCACATGGAGCGGTATGCCCAAAGAGCATCGTTCAGTTTGGTGCTCCAATCTCGCCTATATTTGCTAATGGTTCGTGTTAATATTTTTGTAATCTCCCTATTGGTGACTTCAGCTTGACCATTCTTTTGAGGGTGATATGGTGTAGTTAGCTTGTGTTCCACTCCTAAGCGTTGCATCAACTTCCAAAAAGTCGCACCTATAAAATGTGTACCATTATCCGAAATAAGTGCATGAGGCACACCAAACCTATTTATGATTTTCTATTGAACAAATTGTGTAGCGGTAGATGATGTACAGTTCATAATAGCAGTTGCTTCTACCCATTTTGTAAAATAGTCAACAACAACAAAAATGTAGGCTTTTCCATTAGACATTGGTGTAATAGGCCTCATAGAATCAATTCCTCATATATCAAAGGGTTCTAAAGGTTGAATCCATTGTTGTGGATCCTCCATTCTAGTAGTCATTCCCCCATCATGTTGGTAGTGCTTACAAGATTGGACAAAATGATGAGCGTCTTGGAACAATGGAGGCCAATAATATCCTACAAGTAGGATTTTAATGGTCGTTCGTCTCCCTATGTAATGACTGCCACTAGGGCCCTCATGAGCATCTTGGAGAACTCGTAATTGATCTACATCGGGAACACACCATTGAACCAAGCCATCATGACATACCTTATAAAGGTGCCCGTTGATTTCCATGAAATATTTAGCTTGGTGTAGAAACTGTTGTTTCTTTTTAACGTTTAACTCTTGTAGTGTTTCTTGTGTAAGGAGATAGGTAAGAATGCTACTATATCAATTTATTTTTGTGGTTTATTGATTATTTAGTACACTTGAAAAGAGGAATTCATTAGGAAAGTGATAAGAAAGCAGATATTCATCCTCTTTGTTGTCCCATCTTAATCAAGATAAATGATCAGCAACAATGTTCTTAGTGCCTTTATGATATATCATTGTAAGATCAAACTCTTGTAAGATTACGAGCCATCGTATGATGCAAGGGCTCACCATTGGTTTATTTAGCAGGAACCGAATTGCACTATGGTCTATGTGTACAAATACCTTATAGCCCAATACATAGTGCCTAAACTTATCTAGTGCAAAAACCACAACCATTAACTCCTTTTCTATTGTGGTGTAGTTAAGCTGTGCACTAGCAATGCTTTGACTCACACAATGGATGTAATAGGGTCACTTCTGGTCATCTAACTGCATGAGTATGGCTCCTAAGGCAAAGTTGGATGCATTAGTCATTATATGGAATGGCTTGAATTGGTTAGGAGCTTGTAGAATGGGTGTTTCTACAAGCTTTTGTTTCAAGGTTTGGAAAGCTAGTTCACATTCCTTGGTCCATTCAAAAGGTACGTCCTTTTTCATTAGTTTAACCAATGATTTTGCAACCTTTGAAAAGTTCTCTGTGAATCTTTTATAATAGCCATTGTGTCCAAGAAATGATTAGATGGGGGGTACAGTTTCAGGTTGGCATGTGATTCCTTGGATGACTTTGATCTTTTCGGGGTCTACCTCTATCCCTGTTTGTGAAATCTTATGCCCTAATACTATGCCTTCTTGCACCATTAAATGGATTTTTTGCCAGTTGAGCCTTAAGTTGGTTTCAACATATCATTTTAGTACCTGCTCTAGTCGGTCCAGTGCTTGTTCAAAGTTTGCTCCATAGGTGGAGAAATCATCCATGAAGACCTCTACACCATTCCCTATTTGTTGCTGAAAGATACTTAGAACCAAATGTTGAAACATTGTAGGAGCATTGCACAAGCCAAATGACATTTTTTGGTATGCAAATGTCCCCCAAGGACTTGTGAACATGGTCTTGGCTTGATCTTCTAGTGCTATTTGGATTTAGTTGTATCCACTGTACCCATCCAGAAAACTATAGTAGCAATGCCTTCTAATGGTGTTTAAGACTTGGTCGACAAATGGCAATGGAAAATGGTCTTTGAATGTTGCCATGTTCAGTAGCCTAAAGTCTATACACACCCTCAATTTACCTCCCTTTTTGGCATAATAACCAATGGACTAACACATTCGCTATTAGAAATGGGGTAGATGAACCCAACTTTTAGAAGTTGTTGAATTTCTTCTTTAACCACTTGCTTTAGCTTTGGGTTTAATCGCCTCTATGGTTGTCGTCGAGGCTTCATGGAGGGGTCAGTGTAAATCCTATGTTGGCATATCCTAGGGTCTATTCTAGTTAATTAGGGATATGACCAAGCAAAAGCTTTTGACAATTTTTTCACCATTTTTAGCAGTCTCTCTTTTGGTTGAGGATTTAGCTTAGCATTAATAATTACCAATTTTCCATTTTTAAGAAATGTATGCTCGATACCAATGGGCAACGATTTTACCTCAAGGGGCTCTTGCTTAAAGTTAGGGATTTCCAACTTTCCCTAGTTGATATTTTCAATGTCAAGACTTGGAATTTGGTGATGAACTTGCTCTAATGTGTCTATGCTATTGATGTAAGTGCAAGTCAAACCCTCAGTTGGTTCCATGCATATAGTTGAATTACTCTCTTGGTTAGCTATCAGCCACTGGGTGCCTTCCTGTCTTGTGGCTACTGCATACAGGCATGTTTGTATGTTAGTTACTTATACACACTAGTTGCATGCAACAATGTTAAACATTGTACGAACAAGGACTTTTGCACTCAATTACACCTTGTGTCATTGTATGCGATGCATGGAACTTTCTTTTTCTCAATCTTTCCAAATGCATTTTCCTTTGATATCTGTAGGGAAAGATCACGTATTCCTAGGCATGCATCAATTGTGCTTAGCCATGCTCTTCCCATTATGATTGGGAAGTTCCCCTTACAGTTGTTGACTTGAATCACTAGGAAGTTGGTTGGATACGACCATCCATAAACAGTGGTGATAGTGTCCTTCATGAGTCCTAATGGGAAAGTAATGGACTGGTGAGCCAAATCTAAATAAATGTTACTCTTTTTTAGTGGAGGCAGGTTCCAAGCTTTGTACATTTCTTGAGAGATTAAGTTGACACCAGAACTTGAATTCAAAAGAGCTTTGCAAGGTTCATTCCTAGTGATTTGTAAATATATAAGAGGACTTCTAGGATCAAAAAATTTCCTAAGAATATGGCAAGCCTTAATCCAATCAGTAATGGCATGCATCAACATGACCGTGTGCATTGCATGTGGCCTTTGGTTTGAAGGGAGTTTTGAAGTTTTGAATGATGGTGCGGCCTTTGGAGAGTTAGCTGCTTATGACTGCAAGGACTTGGTTGGACTGTTGGTCCTAACGGAAGGTCTCTTCTTTACATAGTTATTTGAACCAACAATAGGGTGAGGATTGACAACCCTTGTAGCATTACATTATTGCAGTTAGGTAGGGAGCTCACCCTGTATGGATGGAGCAGGTGGTAATGGAGTTAAGGGTGGAAGATATGCAGTTAGATGAGAAAGATAGTATGTTTTTGGAACATCACCCCTAGGAGAAGGAGTTCTATAATACTCATGGGCTTGGTAGTGAGGATGGGGAGTGACGTAACTAGTAGAGTCATGTGGAGAGATCGATTGCTACACATAGTATCCATATGGGTTAGGTTGACGGTAAGGGTACTGTTGATGTGGTGGTGGCATACCCCATGATTATGGGTGTTGCCACTGTTGGTACTACTCATTTGGTTGTGGTGGAGTTCCACTTGGATAGTATCTCAAGGGTTGGTGGAACTGTCTTGGGTTACCTTGGGGATAAGGTAACCTTTGGGGTTTTTGCCTTTTGTTTAATCATGGGTTGAGTGTATACATCCCAGACTCCTGCAGATGTGAAATTACAAGAAAAAATCCATTAAGATGGTGATATTGGCATATCTCACATGCACCATCATTGTCTGTATCCAAATCCACAACCTCTTCAATGATGGCAACTTTGCCCTTACCTTTGTTACATGCATATTTAGTTTCTTTTTTTTTCCTCCTTTCTTAGTCACTACCTGGTTCTCTAGACTCCTCTACTATTTTGAGAATGGTTTTAAATCTATTATCTAGGGAGTTCCACATTTGGTCCGCCTTTGCCGATACTTTTGATGCAAGTTTTTGAATGGGAAAAGTTTTCCTATTCACCATCTCTTCAAGTGGTGACTCTTCTTCATCCTCGCAAAATCTAACTCTTCTTCATCCTCGTTCCGCTTCTAGGAGTGAAAGGGTGAGAAACTAATCGCGATAAGTAACCGATTCCTTAACTAGCCGTACACACCCGTAGATGCTCGTAGTCAAGTCGTACTTACACCGCGCTATGAAAGCAATAAATAACATTAAATAAATAACAATAAATAAACTAAGTGAATGCTGCAATGATGAAGTAATCTCGATCTTTATTGCCGGTCATGTGCGTGTCCAAGTACGGCACACTCGAATAAAGACACCGTACAATCACATTCACCACACTGCGGGCAGACACGGGAAAATTCTAACTCTGGAGGGATCAAACTGCCAGAGCTTCGCTACACTAAAACTGGGATCCCCAAACAAGGGGGTGCCGCCTCTTATTTATAGACATGGCGGCGGACTGCGATATCGCGTACGCGATATCGTAGGGAAAGACGCGATATCGCGTACGCGATATCGCGGGGGATGCGATATCGCGTCGGACGCGATATCGCGTACGCGATATCGCGGCCGACGCAAACCGCGTCTCATCATACCCCCACGACTGAATAAAAACTCGTCCTCGAGTTACAAGGAGAACAAGCTTCAGTGATTACACAGTGGATAGGTATGGGATTATTAACTAGAAAAAGAAATGGACTAATGCCGCAGTGTGGGAAGACACAACACAGAGAAAAAATGCTACAACTACAAAAATGTGGAACTCATGTAGTTCCTGGTGGCGGTGGCTCCTCCATGGGTGCTTTCCCTTTGTCACGTGCTCCAAGTTTTGAAGATTGATGACGCTGAAGAATGGTCTGGAGCTTCTCCTCTTCGGTCCGAGGGTCTTGTGCCGTCCATGCTGATGCTCCGATGTTTGATGGAGTCGGCACTTCCCACGGACAGGGTAGTTGCGGGAACATCTGATTAGCTTTGACGTACCACGCCGCAAACACCCGTCGTTCCTCTTCAAAAGCTCTGGCTTTGTCCTTGTATTCATGAAGTTCTGCTAGCCGTCGAGCCAAGTCGGTTGCTACATCTCTCTGCCCTTGGTAGCTGTCTTTTACCACCGCGAGTTCAAAATTTGCAATATCTAATTTTTCAGCAACTTCTTTCATTCTGCAAACTCTGTTTCATATCTGATGTAGGTGGAAGCTACCTGCTGCTCGAGCTCTGACCTCGGGCGTCCTGCCGTTAACATGGCCAGGTTGGCATACCGAAGATTTGCCAACTCCATGTATTCAGTTAAGTCTTGGATCTGCAGGTCCCGGTTCTTAATTTCCGCCTGGTGGGCATAGGCATAAGTGTCCAATATGGCCCCCCAGTCAGTGTGCTGGGCACTGATGTTGTTGATTTGGGCTTTCGCCATATGGATCTCCTTCTCTAGGATCTGTGTGTACATCCCCACCTGGTCGCGGAAGTGCTCTTTCAGCTTCTCGTGTCGTTTAGCCTCATTCTACCACGCGCTAATCTCAATGGCTGATTTCTGTCGAATAGCGCGCACCTCCTCCATTGAGAGGGTTCTATTTTCTCTGGCTAAACAGCTTACATCCTGGTTGACTCGGATGAATTGTTCTCGCAGCCGATGAAAGTGCTCATTGAGAACATTCTTTTGTTTCTCCAGAGAAGTCAACCGAAGGTTATCAGCAACCAACTGTTTATTTTCTTCTTGTAAGGCCTTGCGTGCCTTAAGATGCGCATGAGTTTGCGCCTTTGCTACGGAGGCATCCCAAGTGGCCGTCTCCTTTTCTTTTGCCACCTTTTTATTTTCTGCAATTAATCTGGTTAATTGCTCGGTTTTAAAATTGTCTAACTGGTCTGCGGGAACCAATCGCAAGGGATCCCGCTGTACTGCCTGTAAGGCGACGAGCTGCTCCTGTAATTTTTGTACTTCTGCTTCAGCATGCTCAGCCCTTACCTCGGATATGACCAGCTTCCCCTTTGTTGACATGAGGTCTGACTGCATTGCGGTTACATCCTGAGGGATGTCAAACAGAGACGTTAAAACCTGTCCCGTTTGAAGCAATCTGTCCAATGCATCCTCATGTTCTGTAGGAGTCATTGAGGTTCCGACAATGGTCTGAGCATCCTGTGCTCCTGAAAGATCTGCCGGTGGCACAACAGGTACATGAAAAGATTCCTTGATGTAGTCAATTACCACATCAGCTGCTCCTGCAGCATCCTGGTGTTGCATGACCACCACTGTGGCCCCTTCACCAGTCTCTAATTGTACTTGAAAAGATGCCGCATCTCCAGAAATCTGTTGTGACCATCTACTTTCCCCTCCTCCTGTTTGGACTGACAACTCACCCCTTGTGCGATTTATTGAAATTGTAGGCTGCTTGGCATCATCGATGACACGGAAGAGACTGGTGTCATCACGACTTCCCCAACTGACCGTCTTAGCAATAGCCCTTAAGTGGCTCATTGACGGTCTATAGTCCTGCGGTGGCGGCTGATCCTGGCCTGTGCCAGGTTCTGCTTCTTGTTGTTGGCTAGGACCTGTGGCTGGAGGTTGACTGGGTCCTACAAGCTGAGTTGCAGGAGTCTCAGTCATCTGTTCTTCATTTTCCTCATCTGGTCCCAACTCTTCGCCAGTACTCTTTCTTGGAGCTGGCGCCTTTAACAATTCAGCATAAGAAGCATTTTGGGCCTTTCGGAGGACGTCATTTGTATATCCCCGAATACCCGCCCGACGGCACAGTTTTCTGATAAGACAGGGAAAAGGGAGTGCCATTTTTCCTGTCTTTCGTTCTTCGAATCGCCTTAGGATCTCCGTTAAATATAGATGAGGAAGGTTAGCGTTAACCTTTCCCATCAACACTGCACATCCTCTTGCCGCATACGTTGATATTCTCTTTAAGCCTTTTGTGGGGAAGAGGTGATAAGTCCCGATTTTGAAATAGACTCGCTCTTCCGTAGTCAGCTCACCAAAAGCCTTATCTCTGCCATAAGCCTTCTCTAACCAATCCTTTCGCACGTCAGGGTCGGATCGGGTGGATAACCGAGCAACATGGGGGCCTGAATTCGGAAGATTTAACACTTCCGAAATCGCCTGTGCAGAAAAATCTACTGACACACCACCAATGTTTACTGTGGTGCCTTGCTCTTTATTGTGCCAAAACAGGTACGTTTCTCCTAAGTACCAGGCACTTTGTTCAGAGAGGACAGGCCATAAGGGAGACCCTTTAAGGTGATCCCTAATAGCCTCAGGAGCGAACTCTGCAAAAGATTCGAAGTTGAGTTCCACAATCACCGAAGCAATTGTGGACTTCGTGTTGATGGCCTGAACACATTCCGGGGGCAACGTGAGTTGTTGTCCCAGTTCAGGCGCAGCAGCTCCTCCTTCTGCCTGTCCGGACCGTCTGGTAGGAGGTTCATTTTGATGGATGCTAAATGAATGCACCTCCTGTTCATTATGTTATCCGGCAGGAACTTGTCTTTGACCTCTCCTAGGTTGTTTTGCTCCACCTTGGGTTGGGCTCTTCGGCTGGGTGCGTTTCGGGGCCATCTGCAATCACACAGGTGAACATTAGTAAGGTTGTTTAGGAAATCAAGTCATACCTTACTACTGGCCTTAATTAAAGATCATTTATTGTGTGATTGTGCCCGAAAATTATGAGGGTGAGTCCAACGACTTAGGTGGATTTGCAATTTTAATCCTCTGGTATACTTAAGGTCATATGATTGATGGCGCAATTTCCTAAGTGTTAGCATTAATTACCCTATTTAATGTCCTTTGGGCGATGAAAAATTCCAAAAAAAAGTTAGGCACTTTTCGGCAAGTCTCTCCCCCACGACTAAACTGAACACTCCGGGTTCAAGCAGGTTCAAACGGAAGTAAAATCGGAGTACCAGCGCGCGAGATAGAGTGGAAAAAGCAAGAGTCATTCACGCGCAAGTCATATAGAAAAAATTCAAAAACTTCCCCCCGCGATAAGGCCAAATGATGCAAAGTGTTGCGGCGGGGGTCCTATTTATAGGAAAGGGGGGACACGATATCGCGTACGGTACATCGCGTACGCGATATCTCGTGGGACGCGATATCGCGTATGCGATATCTCGGCCCAGCTATAGTGAGACACCTAAAGGAAACCGAATTTTTGAATGATGTTCCTGGAAAGTAAGGTGGTAAACGAGAACATAAACAAGAATTAATGAACTCAAGGGCAATTACATGAATTTGAAAGGCACTTTGAATGAGATAGGTGGGAATTTAACAATGAAAACTTTTGGCGGTTATGAAGAAAAGGGAATATAATAGGACATGGGAACGTTAAAGTTTGAGGGTGAATAAATGGAAAAGAAAATCAATTGAAAGATTAAGCTGAGGGTAAGAGATTGTGTGTTCTAGCTAGAGAATTAATGAAGATTACGAAAAAATTACACAAGTGGATCCTCCCCAAGGCAGGTTTTAACCTATTATGCCCTTGTGTAACCACACTTAAAGTGTCCGTGGGCACTAGAAGGGTTAAATGTAATCTGCACTAACTCCACAAAACACACACATGTAAATATCACCGGAAGGAGATGAAAATTTTATGTTACGTGGGACACGAGCTACACTTACACGAACAGTGAGAGGAGATGAGGGAGAGAAAGGGATTGTAGAGATCGGGGCATGAGGGAACTATCGCAGGGTACAATGAATCCTGTGTGTAAAGCATGGTTAATGTGTCATTAACCCATCGTTCCAAGATCAGGACCAAGTCCATCCTTCTAAACAGTGACATCGCATTGTTTCATCACATGAGGAACAACTGCGAGAGTACCATAACAACAAGGCGTACGATCACTTGGCGTTTAGTACAAGGGAGGAGTGATTTTTGTTTTATGGCACTTTTCTTGTGCTTTCTCTTTTCTTTTGCTTTTTTTTCACTTTACTGAATCCAGAGAAGCCGCCAACCTTCAGGCATGGGTGCATGTCTTTCCAGTGGGACCCCCTAGAACAACGTTTGATTTTCAAGTGCCCTTTTGATTACTCTTACTCCCATTTTTCATTAGATCTACAAGGATCTTAGTACAACCAAGTTGCATGATAACTCCCACAGATGACATCAAAGAGAATCCACAAGTCCCCTTGATGTCACATCCTAATCATTCCCTCTTGGTCCATCCTTCTTCATTCTGGGTACAATGAACACAAAATTAATTTTAAGTTTCAGAAATTTCAAGAATATCACTGTACCCTCGAAAAGAACCTCTTTATTTATAGAGTGAATGGGTGGATGAAATGGGCTCACTGTTCCATATAATTAATCACCCATGACTTAATAACATAAAACACATCTCAACCAACAACCCACATGAGTGTTTTATTCGTAGATGAGATTACTTACAAAAACATGAAAATACAAACACACAAAAAGATAAAACAAAAAAGTCAAAAGATGAAAAACTGGAAAACAAAAAGTTGTAAAATTAAAGAAAATTAAAATCATTTATTAATCCTGCTTGTTATTGAAATGGGGGATATCCCCCATAACCAAACGGTTGAATATGGCTAGGATTAATAAATGGAAAATAAGCA
>MNCI01027941.1:76562-96564 GCA_015680685.1 Gnetum montanum | reverse complement strand
GCTATGAAAGCAATAAATAACATGAAATAAATAAAAATAAATAAACTAAGTGAATGCTACAATGATGAAGTAATCTCGATCTTTATTGCCGGTCATGTGCGTGTCCAAGTACGGCACACTCGAATAAAGACACCGTACAATCACATTCACCACACTGCGGGCAGACACGGGAAAATTCTAACTCTGGAGGGATCAAACTGCCAGAGCTTCGCTACACTAAAACTGGGATCCCCAAATGAGGGAGAGCCACCTCTTATTTATAGACATGACGGCGGACTGCGATATCGCGTCCCCGATATTGTAGGGAAGGACGTGATATCGCGAGGGATGCGATATCGCGTCGGACGCGATATCGCGTACGCGATATCGCGGCCGACGCAAATCGCGTCTCATCAGCAACTAAGATTGGGTAGTCTTCCTTAGGCATAAGTCCCAAGGGTTCTTCGTGTTTCATGCCTAAGCCCATCTACGAGATGACATAGTTGTTTCCTTTGTGAGTAACCATGGCTTGGGCAACAATGTAATAGTGCATAATATCAGCCCATGGCAGCATCTAAGGCTTCATGTCCTTGTTTCCATCCTTGGATTTGCTTTCGCAAGTTGGACACTCAAGAGTACGTTTGATACTTATCATTGAATAGTTCTAACATGGTACTGCATCGGCGAATGGACTTCAGTTCTAAGGATTGGTACCAAATTTCCACTTCCTTGATCAGTGTCCATGGAAACAACTTGAGTTTTTGCCACTCATTTTCTTTGTTTTGCAAGGCACATGCATCGTGAAATGCTTGCAAATTATTTTGAGGATCAGTGTTGTATCCCCCTTCAAATCGTGGGATATTGTTCATGTCCAATATTTTGATCCTAGTGTCTTTTTGGTTCCTTTTTGGGATTCTAACAACCTCATTTATATCGAGCATACTTCGGGTAGTGAGTAAGGGTTCATCGTGATTGTATTCTCTATGACGTCTATGATGCTTATGTTGTTCCCTACTCTCCCTCCTTTTGCAGTGTGTTTCTCTAGAATGCCCTCGTCCCCTTTCTTTTCTATCTTGTCTATTATTCCTATTTCTCTTACCATTATCCTTAGGGTCTTTCCCTCTACGATTGTGTTCTGATCCTGAAGGAGAGGGGGAAGGAGATGATGGAGGTGAAGAGGGAGGAGGACCATCACCATGATGGTGCCTGCTTCCTTCTCTTTGGTGGTCACGACCTCGATCCTTGTTATGATCAAAATATCCATCTTTGTCATTTGTTTGTGTCCCTTTTTCAGACCCTTTGTGTTCATCAGTACCAAAATTCAGGTTATGGATAATTTAGTGAAGATTCTGATACACAACCCCTTGACCGAAGTCAATGGGAGAAACATCATTATGTCGAAGACCTCCTGAGGTAGGTTCACCACCCTCATTTTTACCTATGACATATGGAACATCCAGTGACCACTTCCCCTTCATAGATTTATGATGTCTCTCCTATTGTAAGTCCCTTTGATGTTGTGCCTTCATGGGTCGATGCTCTCTCGAGTCATGTTCATGCACAACATACTCTGCCTGTAAGTGCTACATATTAATTTGTGTGAGAGCATGAAGAAGCATTGTTGGGACTGAATGATCGAGAGGTAACACTATGTTACCTTTTAAATCATGCCAACATAGTTATTCATCCTACTAGAGGATAAAGGTAAAGTTTGGTATATACTCATCAGGATGAACGTATACCACACAAAACTGTTGGGGTACTGGTGGGTCATCATGTGTACTATGCCTTTGATTGTTCCTTGTATTGGACCTAGGTAGTGAAACACTCTTGTAAGAAGAAGGAGGCATAATTTTCCATTCAATGTGTAATACTTTTTGTTTCAATAATTGTAAGATAACCAACCCTAAGGATTCATTCTAACAATGGGAAGATTTCCTAAGTTCTAGCTAGCGCACAAACAACAAAGTCCCCAACAACGACGCCAATGATGAGCGGTGAGGTATCCCTACACTCAACCATATGAATATGAGCGTACATGCACGATCTGGTCAAATTCCAAGGACTAAGTGCTTATGAGCCTTCATAGAACCTAGATGGGTTAGTCAATCATTGTCTTCCCAAGCTTACTTGTATAACACGATTATATGGTTAAGTAAACTTAAGGTATATGATTTTTATATATTTTATAATCTTTTATGTCCTAGTGCTACAAAGGGAGAAGTGAACTAATTAAGTAAATAATTTAATTTAACTAATTGACTATGCTTTAACTAGCCCTAACACTAGCATCCATTCCCACTTGTCATACACATCCTGAACAATTGCAACACTATTGGGATTACCAATCACTAATTGTTACTAGGTTACCAAGTGTTCCACGCATGCTCGAAGTGATTGTACTAAGTGTGCTTACTTGGGAGAGTTAACAAGGTGAGAGAGAGAACATTAATTAACTAAGGAAACATTAAATAACTGTAAATAACATTAAATAAGCTATTTTGAATGCTGCAAGGTTGATCAAAAAGTTCATCTTTATTTCCAGCCACAAGGTGTGCTCAGGTACAAAATGCTCGAATAAAGTTCCATTCACTTTAAGACTAACTATGCAAACCAAGCGTGCTCGCCTCTTATTTATAGGCGATGAGGCAGGTCCCGACATTGGATTCTTGATATCGCTTGTTGAGCTCCAATATCATGGACTCGATATCGCAGATGTGATATCGTGGTTCATCACTTATCCTACAATACACCTTTTCTAAGTTGTTTTGGAAAAGACCAAGTGTAGTGTTTTAAATAAAAAAATCCTGAATATGTCCTAAGTTTCCATAATAGAAACAAATGATGTTCTTAAATTTTGCTGAATTATCAAATCTAGGAGAATATTTGTTTAAATTTGCAAGACTTGATGATGATGCTTTGGTATGAGAAAATCTTTGATCTTGCCTTCTCTCTTGAATGTGTCTTTCAAAGTTAAGCTTTTCATTCAATAATTTATTGTTAGTATGCTTAACAACACTTGTTAACTTTTGAACCTTAGCTGTTAGGTCTGAGTTTTCTTTCTTAAGATGTAGAAAATTAGAATTAAGTGTTGCTATTTTTATTTCCTTAACATGAAAAATCTCTTTCATTTTGAAGCATAAATTTTGAAAGAAAATAACCTCATTATAAAGTAACTCATACCTTTCTTTCAAAGTAATCTCATCTTCTTTAGCTTCACCATAGGATGTTGAGTCATTGATGGATTCTTGATTCATCAACGTAAGAAATAAATGATGAGAACCTTCAGATGCATGACTGATTTTTCTTTTATCATCCCATCTTGTATTGCTATTAGTTATTCTTTTTTCTTTACTAAATTCTTCTTCATACAACCTACAAGTACAAGATCTTTTGAAGGCTATACAACCTCTTCCATTGCATATCCAATAGTGCATAGAGGAATTACTATGACAAAAAATGTTACATTTCTTATCTCTTGTCTTACCTTTGTGGTAGATGAACTAAATGCAATTCCCAAGATGAATTCAATGAATCTTAGCATTCTAGCTTTCCAAGTTATGAAGTTTATTCCATTTAACATTGCTAGCTTGATGAGATAAGCTTCCATCATAGTTCACTCTTGAGTTGTTAAGCTCAAATATGGGAGTCCTAGCCTTTGATACCACTTGGGGACTAAGAACTTAGTAGGGGGATTTAAATAAGTTCCCCAATTTGAACAACTAAGACAACAAAAACCACACACAAATCTACATGATTCTTTAACTTGAGTACTTTCACATTCAGAGGGTAGAATCCTTGCACACTGCTAGACTTTGTTTCTTGAAAAATGTGATTTAAATGGTATCACAACCTAAATAGAGTTTGAGCT
Organism: Gnetum montanum; assembly: GCA_015680685.1. Taxonomy (NCBI): domain Eukaryota; kingdom Viridiplantae; phylum Streptophyta; class Gnetopsida; order Gnetales; family Gnetaceae; genus Gnetum; species Gnetum montanum. Next base: position 92,714 of record MNCI01027941.1, on the reverse strand, counting down.
TGCTAGATTATTTAAATATTTATCTTTGTTTTCTTGTAGAGATTATCACCTTGTTTGTGACTGACCCACGAGTCGTATCCATGGAGGAATGGTCCATAGTCAAAAGATCATCAGGATAATAAATAATTAAAATTGAATCCAACTAAATTTCACACTTATGATTGTCACTCATAAGTATAATCATAAATTTTCATCCTAACTTCTAATATTAAGTTCAAGAATGAAAATGAATAATTAAATCAAATTGAAATTATAAATAATAATTCAAGATCATAAAGGAGACTTTTCCTGATTTGCAATTATGCCTTGTTTTCACAATGCGGTAACTTTGACAACCAGCTGATGGGCTTCAAGAATTTCCACAAGGCTTAACAGATCCTCAACTTAAATGACAAGAACAATTGATCTCAAAGTGATGTGGAATCCACTTAGGCATCAATTCTTTCTCTTTCCTATTCTCTATTCTCTTTTACAAGGAAAATGAAAATAATAATAATAATAATAATTTTTTTTTCTCATGATGTGGGATGTATTATTTGTACTCCCAAATGTTTAAAAATAATCAAATCAATCATGGTTTCATAGGATACCAATCCATGATTATAGGGGGTAAATACTAATGTTAACATTTCAATTTATAAAATTAAATTTTGTACGTAATATTTTGGTTAATGGGGGAGAGAGATAGCAATAGCAACATTAGGATTGTGGTCTTCGTTTATCACAAAAATTTCTAGCCTTTAGATCTCTTACACAAGCATCAGCTACTACTACTGCTGATGGTGCTAATGCTAATGTAGATTGCTGCCTCTTGTTAACTACCACCTACTGCCCTTACCACTATCTCTTTGCTACCATTGCCACTATCACACACTTTCCATCACTACTACCTACCTCTACCTCATGCATGCTACTATTGTGACTGCCATCACTGCTACCTACCATTGCCTCGCCAGTGCTGCTAGTGCTGCTGCCACCACTGTGAGTGTGACTGCATGCAACACGTGGATGGGCTTATTACCCTAATTCCTTATATACAATGTTTTTATAATGTTTACATATATATATAAATATAATAAATATATATAATATTGTTTATAATTACAATATATAATATCTTTATGATAATTATAATAATATAATAATATATAATATTTTCATATAGTTTTTATATAAATAATTTTATAACTATAATGAATATAAATTTTTATATAGGTAAGATATAACATATCATGTTCATATATATATAATCACATAATTTTTTTTTATAAAATAAATCAGATTAGTTAAGTTAAAATTATAGTAAACTAGACTACATCAATTTACTAGTAATAATAAACTAATAATAATAAATTAATAAAAAGATTAATATTTACCATTATAATAACTAAATTAACATTAATTAAACCCCAATAACAATTAATTATATAAAACTAATTAAAATGTATTCCTTTATTATAGGTACTTATTTAAAATTGACCCAATTTTGGGGTTTAATAGAGCTTTGCAAGGAGTATTTTCTTGCTGGAAACAAACTAAACCCTATAAGGTCCCAACAAGCTCGAAATATGGTTTTAAGGATCTCATAACCATTACAATGATGTGAGCTTCGCAAAGAGTCTTTTCTTGCAAGAAACACACTCAACCTTGTAAGGTCCCAACAAGCTTAATAGATGCCTTCTCGAAAAAAGCACATTAATCACACAAGCTTACAAATAGAGCAAAAGAATCAAGGAGAGAATGTAACTATGATTTACAGGTTTCTTGCTTTGAACCTCTTCCAATACAAAAAAAATTCACGAAAGATAGAGAAATGAGGAAGAAAATAATTTGCTTGATGTATACAATGATTGAATATTCCAATGAACAATGCTTGTGATTTTCACAAGGATTCCATTCTATTTTATAGCCTTTTTTGTTCTCAAATAGCCCTCAAAATTTGTGCATTGATTAAGAAACAACTTGTTGGGATGTCCCACTAGAAATTCCAAATTAAGTGGTCAATAAATATTTGCTAAATATTTTGAGGTATTCATGTGAAGGATAACCCAATAGGTGGAAAAATTTGTTACACCATGCCAAATTTTCTAACAATAATGCTTTTCATGTTGTTATTGGAAAAAGTTCATTTGAGGTTAATTATGTGTTTAGTCTAAATATGGTGAATGATGTTATGAGTTTTGATGGAAAAGCTCAATTAAGTATTGATTTTGTGTAAGAGATAAAGGACCTTCATACTCAAGTGAAGTCTAGTCTTAAGAAAAAGATTAAAGAAAGAGTCCTTGGGAGGAATAAGGGTAAGGGAAAGCTCAAATTTGATGTTCACGATCTTGTTTGGGTACGCTTAAACAAGAAGAGGTTGAGAAGCATCAACTTCTCAAAGTTGAAAGGTAAGAAGATGGATTCTTTTAGGATAAAGACCAAAATTAATGATAATGCTTTTGAAATTGACTTACCAAATGATATGGGTATGTATTTTGCTTTTAATGTTGAGTGGTGGATGATGAAATCTTACATAGTAGCATCAATGTGTTGAAGGGGACTATTGAAAAATCCAAGCATTCATAGAAAAGAAAGGTAATTGTACTTAAAAAAAGAGAAGCTTCCAACACTCATGGAGTGAAGAGTCATGAGCACTTGATTCATTGGAAGGATCAAAATGTTGATTATGATGTATGAATTCATTGGACCAAACTTGTTATATGGGGAATGACTTCTACTCATACTTTTTTATTCATCAAAGTTCACTTTTTGAAGGAAGGGAGTGTTGGTGTAGGGAAATCTCTTTTGGGACCTTTTTCTTTCCTACAAGTAGTTAATTTATAGATTTAGAAAGCTAGAGAGATATCTTTACTATGAGCTTTAAAAAAAGAAATGGAGATGTTCCAAGTGTTTGGGGGGTGTCTAGGTAGAAGAGGTGACATTTTTAGCTCTATGTTTAGGATAAATATTGAGGCTAGGTTGCTTGTTGAGCATTAATGAAGAGATAAAAGAGAGAGAGAGAGAGAGAGTTGGGATAGAGAGAATTCAAGAGAGGGCATGCATCTTTGTGGTTAAGTATGTGATCTTGGCCATAAATCTTTGTATGTGCATTTGATCTCAGATTTATATGTGAAGAGATTTGGATTGATTGAACCTTGCATTGAGGTCAATCATTGTGTGATCGTACAACCTCATGCTCTACAATAATGTTAAGTGTGTAAGGATTGAACATGATCCAGATTGTGATTTTGTTATAATTATAATAGCTAGTTTTATTAGATTTTTTAAAAAATAAATTTTTTGCATATTTTATATTTCTAAATTTGGTATTTTTAAGGGTTAAAGTAAATTAGAGTGACCTTGCTCCATACTGCCAACCTAGTAGGGTCCAATGTAGGAAAGATGACTTCATGGAAGCATACCATGAAGTTGTTAAGTGCACCAATATTTTCCTAATATCATAATTAGAAAAGAAGAATATGGAATACTAGTTAGGTAGATCACAACAACAACATCCTTTTTTCTTTAATGCAAATTAAATGACAAATCTATGGGTATGATCAACCTTGACTAGCAACGAAGTAAGAGAAAGGATAAGGTCTTTCACAAGGATGACCTCAAGGCCTATGTCTTCTTGTAGGTCACTAAGGGATGAAGGCATAGCTCATGGAAGGAGGGCAAGTTAGCATGAATCTCCAAGTTATCCATCATGTTCATCATCCTCATCTTCAAGCTTTGATGAGGATTCCTATTAATCAAAAAGAAGAATGATGAGCAGTGATAAACCCCTACACCCAACCATATGAATACGAGCATTCATGCGTGATCCGGTTGAAATCCAGGGATTAAGTACTTATGTGCCTACACAGAACAAGGATGAGTTAGGCAGTCGTTGTTTTCCCAAGCTTACTTTTAAGGCACAATTGTATGGTTAAGTAAACTCGAGGTATATGATTTTTATGTTTTGTATATTTTCTATCTTAGTCTCCTAAGTGTGTGTAATGAAAAGATTTAATTAACTAATGGATTTTTATAACTCTAATGTGAATCAAATCCTAACACTAGCATTCATTCCCACTCTTTGGACACATCTTGAACCAGTGTAACACTACTGGGATTACCAAACGCTAGTCGTTACTAGGTTACCAAGTGTTCCACGTATGCTCGAAGTGGTCGTGCTGAGTGTGCTAATTCATTGCTAATTGATAATTAATACTTTTATAAAATAAGATTAAGTAACTATTGAAAGCATCAAATAATAGCAAATAACATAAAATGCAATAATTAAGCTATTCTGAATGTTGCAAGATTTCTCATAAAGTTCATCTTTATTTCTGGTCACTAGGTATGCTCAGGTACACAATGCTCGAATAAAGATCCGTTCACTCTATGACTCCTACTATGGGCACTTAGAAATAATTCTAACTCTGGAATAGAAAAATTGCCAAACCAAGTGCCCCTATCTCTTATTTATAGGCAACAAGACAGGCTCCAACATCACATATCTGATATCGTGGGTTTGATATCAGGTCTCATCATACCCCCATGACTGAATGAGAACTTGTCCTCAAGTTTCTTACAAAATATTAGGAAGGTATGGGATTATTGATTGAATGAAAATTGATGGTGACATGAAATGACAGACTCAAAGTGCCTGGTGAACGGATTGACAAATGTATTACAACATTAGTGTTCATAACCATTGTGGTGAACACTGTACATAGATGGCATCTAGACCTTCAATTGACAACTTGAAGAGAGAGAGAGAGAGAGAGAGAAGAAAATGAGGCATGTTGCTACTGATGTCAAAATGTGCACACCATTGTTCATCCATGGCCACATGACCAAGCTTGTTCCTTGTGTAAATGCTCTTGGTCCAGTCCATCCTGCGTGCTCCCTCCTATCCCAATCCATTATTCATGTGATCGCCATCTGCACACACAACACAATCACGAATTAGCAAGGATAGAGAAGATATAATATAGTTGATACCTTTCCTCAATATGAAACACATTGGCTAGGTTGTGGGTATGGTAGATACTAGGTTAGAGGTTTGTAAGTGATAACTACCCAAGGTGTAGGGTTGAGATAAGTAATGGAATGGAAAAATTTGCGATAGGTCCCCACAACTAAGAGTGAACCTTTGGTAGCAATAGGATAGAAAATGAAAGAAAAAAGGAAGATAAGAGGAATAACAATGGTGAAGTCAATAAAAATGCATAGAAGGAAATAGAAAAACAAAAATGGATGTCATGGATGGGGTAAAATCAGAAATAGTTGATTACAAGAAATGTTTAAGGGAAAGACCTTAACAATTGCTCCAAAAAGGAATGCCAGTGGGTCCTCCCCAAAGGAGGCTTATGCCCTGATAAACCCACAAACCAAAGAGTCTGTAGGCTCTAGGGATGACATATGAAGACAATAGTTGAGAATTCACTTATAAGAATTTACCAAAGAATAACAATGCACCAACCAAGATATAGACTAATCATAAAATTGGCAATGAGGTCGAATATGGGAAGCAATATGGAAAGAGAAGAGAGAATGTAATGGAATTCCTAGATCAAGGTTGTATAAAGTCCCTTGTATATTATGTGGTTAATGTGACTTAATAAAATTTAGCCCAAATCCTGATTAAAGCTAACCACATCCAGTGACTTGGCATCAACACACTTGACCAACCCATCCTCCTAAAGTAACAAGAATGCTTTCACAGAGCAACCACCATTCCAAAAGGAGAAGAATAGAGAAGCAGGAAGTAAGGAAGGGCCTTAGTTAGAGGGAACCTTCAGGCATGGGTAACATGTCTTTCAAGTGCCATAACCAGTGCGTGTAGCCCATGTTCCTTTATTTTGTCTAAGGGGTGTGTTTTGAAATCCCACTAGTTGTTGTTGTTGTTTTTTTAATGTGAGAAGCACACCATGCAAAGACTTATTTGATTTATTCAACTTCCTGATATTAGTTGATAGCGGAAGGGTAAAAAACCTATGAAAGACATCCAAGTACCCAAGAGAATAGCCAACACAAATATGTCAAATCACCTTAAGGTCACATCCTTTTCAATCCATTTGAATCTTTCCTTGGTTTGAAGAATATCAAGCCACCAATGCATTAATAGGTTTGGTTAGAAAAAGGGACAGTACATTTCCAAAATAAAGGGAGACCATAGAGTTGAATGGATGACATGGACTCATTACCTGTTTTATCAAAAGAAACCATAGTTTAGCATCAACATTAAAAGTCAAAGGTAAAAACCAAACATTAGTAAGAAACACTATTATAATACAATCCTCCATCATGAGCACTTATTATATGACGAGTGAGAATAAATCAAACAAAATGTAATAGAGAAAAAAATAGTAAAAATGTTAATGATGGTGTAAAGAAAAAAGTAAATATGAAAAATGTATAAATAAAAATGTCTAAAACAAGAAAAAGACTAAAGAAACTAAGGGCTTAGAATAATTAGCATTAGTGACCATCTTCCCTACAACTAAGTTGGAAGGAGAAGACCCAAAATAAGGAGTAGGGCTATCCATCAATAGAGGTAGTGTTAGTACTGGCCATTTTGGGCTCATGGAAAGGTTTGGTTTCTTGGATGTTGACCAATAATTTCTTATCCAGGATTTCAAGTTTATAGATCATCATAGCCCCTGAAGGAAAAGTTTCATGAATGATATAAGGTCATTTTCATAGCATTTGAAATTTATTTTGTTGTGGCACATGTGCAGGATTCCAATAAAGAACCCTATCTCCTGGTTGGTATGTGACTTTTCTAATTTTTAGGTCATGATGTTGTTTGTTGAAGGCCTTGTGCAGTTCGTTGGATGACAAGGTGGCTAATCGATTTTCATCTAGCAAGTTAAGATTCATTAACTATTCTTTCTCTGCTAGATTGAGGTCAAGGTTAAGGTCACATTCTATAAATAGTCTATGAAGCTTAGCTTGGATAGGAAGCGTTGGAATTTTACCACACATTAACTCATAGGAAGAGTAGTTTATAGGGAATTTCCATGTGGAACGGTAGGCCCAAAGAGCTTCGTTCAGCTTGGTGCTCCAATCTTGCCTATATTTGCTAATGGTTCATGAAAATATTTTTGTGATTTTCCTATTAGTGACTTTGGCTTGACCATTCACTTGAGGATGATATGGTGTAGTCAATTTATGATCAAATCCTAAGCATTGCATCAACTTCCGAAATTTCGCACTTATTAAATGTGTACCATTATCAAAAATAAGTGCATGAGGCACACCGAACCTATTTATGATTTGTTTTTGGACAAATCATACAATGGTAGATGATGTACAGTTGGTAACGGTGGCTTCTTCTACCCATTTTATAAAATAATCAACAGCAACAACAATGTATGCTTTTCCATTAGACATTGTTGTAATAGGTCCCATAAAATCAATACCCCATATGTTGAAGGGTTCTAAGGGTTGAATCCATTGTTGTGGACCCTCCATCCTAGTAGTCATTCCCCCATTGTGTTGGCAGCACTCACAGGATTGGATAAAATGATGGATGTCCTGACATAATGTAGGCCAATAATATCCTGCGAGCAAGATTTTAATGGCCATTCATCTCCTAGCGTAATGACCCCCATAAGGGCCCTCATGAGTGTCTTGGAGAACTCACAATTAAATTACGTCAAGAACACACCATCAAACTAAGCCATCGGAACACACCTTGTAAAGGTGTTCATTAATTTCCATGAAATGTTTAACTCAGTGGAGAAGCTGTTGTTTCTTTCTAACATCCAATTGTTGTGGTGTTTCTTGTGTAAGAAGATAAGTAAGGATGCTACTATACTAGTTTGTGTCTGTGGGTGATTGATTGTTTATTACACCTATAAAGAGGAGTTCATTAGGAAAGTGATCAAAAAGTGGGTATTCGTCCTCTTTGTTGTCCCATTGCAATAGAGATAAATGATCAGCAACAACATTCTTGTGCCCTTACGATCTATTATCGTGATGTCAAACTCTTGCAAGATCACAAGCCATCGTATGACACGAGGGCTCACCATTGGTTTATTCATAAGGAACTGAGTTTCACTACGATCTATATTTACAAATACCTTATAGCCTAATACATAGTGCCTAAATTTCTCTAGTGCAAACACAATAGCCATTAACTCTTTCTCTATTGTGGTATAGTTAATTTGTGCACCAGCTTCGACTTGCACAGTGAATGTAATAGGGACATTTGTCATCATCTAACTGTGTAAGTATGGCTTCTAAAGAAAAATTGGATGTGTCAGTCATTATATGGAATGGTTTGGACTAGTCAGGAGCTTGTAGAATAGGTGTTTCTACTAGCTTCTGCTTCAAGGTTTGGAAAGCTAGCTCACATTCCTTGGTTCATTCAAAGGGTATGCCATTCTTCATTAATTCTACCAATGGTTTTGCAATCTTCAAAAAGTTCTCGATGAAGCATCTATAATAGCTAGTATGTCCAAGGAATGATTGAATGTCTTTTATAGTTTCAGGTTGACAAGTGATTCCTTGGATGACTTTAATTTTTTTAGGATCTACCTCCATCCTTGTTTGTGAAATTTTATGCCCTAATATAATGCCCTCTTGGACCATTAAATGGCTTTTCTACCAATTGAGCCTTAGGTTGGTTTCAACACATCATTTCAGTACTTGCTCTAATCGGTCCAATGCTTGTTCAAAGTCTACTATGTAGGTGGAGAAATCATCCATAAAAACCTCCATAGCATTTTCTATTTTCTACTGAAATATATTGAGAACCAAACATTAAAATGTTGTTGGAGCATTGCACAAGCCAAACAACGTCTGCCTTTATGTGAATTTCCCCCAAGGACTCGTAAATGTAGTTTTGGCTTGGTCTTTTGGTGCTATTTGAATTTTATTGTACCCACTGTAACCATCTAGAAAACTATAATAACAATGCCTTGCAATGGTATCTAGAACTTGGTTAGTGAATGGCAATGGAAAATGGTCTTTAAATGTTTCCATGTTTAATAACCTAAAGTCTATACACACCCTCCATTTACCACATTTTTTAGGCACAATGACTAATGGACTAACCCATTCACTTTCAGCAATGGGGTGGATGAACCTAGCCTTTAGAAGTTATTCAATTTCTTCCTTAACTACTTGCTTAAGCTTTGGGTTCTGTCCTCTTTGTGGTTTTCACTGAGACTATACAAAGGGGTCGATGTAGATTCTATGTTGGCATATCCTAGTATCTATTCCAATTAATTCAGAATATGACCAAGCAAAGGCTTTTGACCATTTGTTTACCATCTTTAGCAATTTTTATTTTTTTTGAGGAACAAGCTTAGCATTAATGATTACTAGTTTTCCATTCTTGAGAAATGCATACTCCATACTAGTGGGCAAAAATTTTAATTCAAGGGGCTGTCGCTTAACTCATCATGGATTTCCAACTTCCCCTAGTTGATATTTTCGGTGTCAATACTTGGAAGTTGGCGATGGACTTGCTCTAATTCATCTATGCTATCAATATAGGCACAAGTTAAGCTCTCAGTTGGTTGCATGCACAAAGTTGAATTACTCTCTAGGTCAGCTATCAGCCACTTAGTGCCTTCCTGTCTTATGGTTATTGCATACAAGCATATTTGTATGTCAGTTACTTGTGCACACTGGTTGCATGTAGGCAATTTTAAGCAGTGTACAAACCAGGACTTCTACACACAGTTGCACCCTATATCACTATATGTGATGCATGGAACTTTCTTCTTCTTGATCTTTCCAAACGTATTTTCTTTTGATATTTCTAGGGAAATATCACGTATTCCTAGGCATGCATCAATCGTACTTAGCCATGCTCTTCACATTATAATTGTGAAGTCCCCCTTACAGTTTTTGACTTGGATCACTAGGAAATCCGCTAGATACGACCACCCACAAATAGCGGTAACAATGTCCTCCACTAGTCCCAATGGGATAGTGATGGACTGGTTGGCCAACTCTAAACAGATGTTACTCTTCTTTAGTGGAGGCAAGTTCCAAGCTTTATACATTTCCTGGAAGATCAAATTAACACCAAAACCTAAATCCAAAAGAGCTTTGCAAGGTTCATTTCCAATGATTTACAAAGAAATAAGAGGGCTTCTAGGATTAAAGAATTTCCTAGGAAGATGGCCAACTTTAATCCAATTAGTGATGGAATGGGTTAACATGACAGTATGTGTTAGGTGTAGTTTTTGGTTCAAAGGAAGCTTCAAAGATTCAAATGATGATGAGGTGTTCGGATAATTATCCACTTTTGGTTGCAAGGACTTGGTTGGACTATTGGTTCTAAAGAAAGGTCTCTTCTTTATGTGATTGTTTGAACCAACATTTGGTTGAAGATTGACAACCCTTGTAATGTTACATTGCTATGGCTGGGTAGGATGCTTGCCCTACATCGTTGGAGTAGGTGGTAATGGAGAAAAGGGTGAAAGAGATGCGGATAGATGAGAGGGATAATACTTATGTGGAACATCACCCCTAGGAGAAGAAGTTCAATAGTACTCGGGAGCCTGGTAGTGAGGTTGAAGAGCAATGTAACTAGTAGAGTCACGTGGAGAGATCAGCTGCTGAACATAATACTTGCATGGGTTAGGTTAATGGTAAGGGTACTGTTGACGTGGTGGTGGCATTCCCCATGATTGTGGGTGTTACCACCATTGATACTGTTCATTCAACTATGATGGAGCTTCACTCGAATAATATGTCAAGGGTTGGTGGAACTACATTGGGTTACCTTGAGGATAAGGTAGCCTTCTAGGTGTTTATCATCTATTTAATCATGGGTTTAGTGCATACACCCCAGACTCTTGCAGATGTGACACTACTAGGCAACATCCCTTACGATGGTCATATTGGAAAATCTCACATCCAACATCATTGTCCATGTTTGAATCCACAACCTCTTTAATGATAGCAACCTTGCCCTTACCCTTGTTATGTGCATACTTAGTGTCTTTCTTTTTTCTTCTCTCTCGGTCACTACTTGGTTCTCTAGACTCCTCTACTATCTTTAGGATAGTTTGAAATTTGTCATCTAGGGAGCTCCACATTTGATCTACCTTTGCCGATACTTTTGATGCAAATTTTTGAATGGGCAAAGCCTTTCTATTCATCATCTCTTCAAGTGATGACTCTTCTTCATCTTCCCAAAATCTAATTTCCTTCTTTTGGAGGGAAGGATCTCTATTGTACTCTTCCACACTTTCTATTTTCCTCAACTTGGCTTCCTCCTTGGCAACTTGCTTTAACAATCTTTGTATTTAATGGGCTTTGAGCTCAAATATCCTTCCTTGGGCGTAAGTCCCAAGGGTTCTTTGTGTTTTGTACCTAAGCCCATTTATGAGATGACATAGTTGTTCCTTTTACAAGTAACCATGGCTAGGGCAACAATGTAACAATGAATAATATTAGTCCATGGTAGCAGCAAAGGGTTCATGTCCTCCTTGTTTCCATCCTTGGATTTGCTTACATAGGTTGAACACTTGGGAGTACATATGATACTTATCGTTGAATAGCTCCAACATGGTGCTCCATCGATGAATGGATTCCAGTTCTAAGGACTAGAACTAACTTTTTGCTTCCTCAATCAGTGTTCATTAAAAAAACTTTAGCTTTTGCCACTCATTTTCTATATTTTGCAAGGCATATGCATCATGCAATGCTTGTAGATGGTTTTGAGGATCAACATTGTATCCCCCTTCAAATCGTGGGATGTTATTGATGTCTAGTCTTTTGGTCCTACTATCTTTTTGGTGCATTTTTGGGATCCTAACAACCTTTGTTATATCTAACATACTTCAGGTGGTGAGTAGGGGTTCATTGTGATCATGCTGTCTATGACTTCTATGATGCCTATGTTGTTCCCTACTCTCCCTTCTTTTGTGATGTGTTTCTCTGGAATGCCCTCACCCTCTTTCTCGACTGTTTTGTCTATGATTTTTATTTTACTTACCCTTGTCCTCATGGTCTTGCCCTTTGTGATTGCATTCAAATCCCGAAGGAGAGGGATAAGAAGATGATGGAGGTGAAGAGGAAGAAGGACTGGCACCATGGTAATGCCTATCACCTTATTTTTGGTGGTCACAGCCTTGGTCGCAATTACAATCAAAATGTCTATCATTACTATATGTTCGTGTTCCTTTTTTAGACAGTTTGTGTCTGTTGGTATGAGAACCTGGGTTATGAACAGTTGAGTGAAGATTTTGATACACAACTCCTTGACCGAAGTCAACGAGAGGAACATCATTTTGTGGAAAACCTCCTGAGATAGGTTCACCACCCTTGTTTTCATTTAGGACATACGGGACATCTTGAGACCACTTTGCCTTCACAAAAATTTGTAATGTCTCTCCTATCACAAATCCCTTTGGCGTTGTGCTTTGGTGGATGAAGGATCTCTCGAATCTTGCTCATGCACAATGTACTCTAATTATAAGTGCTACATACATATTCGTGTGAGAGTACAAAGAAGCATGCTTGGGATTGAGCGATCGGGATGTAACACTATGTTACCTTCTAAATCACCCCATCGTAGTTGTTCATCTTGGTGGAGGATAAAGGTAAAGTTTGGTATATACTCATCAGGATGAGTGTATACCATGTGAAACTGTTGGGGCACTGGCGGATCATCATGTGCACCCCACCTTCGATTGTTCATAGTGTTGGACCTAGTCAGTGAAGCACTCTCATAAGAAGAAGGAGACATGATTGATTATTTAGTGTGTGATACCATTTTTTAGTGATTGTAGGATAGTTAATTCTAAGGGTTCGTTCCAACAATGGAAGGATTTCCTAAGTTCTAATCAGTGCACAAACAACAAAATCCCTGGCAATGATGCCAATGATGAGCGACGAGGAACCCCTACATCCAACCATATGAATACAAGCATTCACGGGTGATTTGGTTGAACTTCAAGGATTAAGTGCTTATGCACCTACACAGAACAAGGATGATTTATGTAGTCATTATCTTCCCAAGCTTACTTGTAAGGCACAATTGTATGGTTGAGTAAACTTGAGGTATATGATTTTTATGTTTTTTATATTTTCTATCTTAGTCTCCTAAGTGTGTACAATGAAAATTTTTAATTAACTAATGGATTTTTATAACTCTAATGTGAATCAAATCCTAACACCATCATTTGTTCCCACTCTCTGAAAAAATCTTGAACCAGTGTAACACTACTGGGATTACCAAACACTAGTTGTTACTGGGTTACCAAGTGTTCCACGTATGCTCGAAGTGGTCATGCTAAGTGTGCTAATTCATTGATAATTGATAATTAATACTTCAATGAAATAACATTAAGTAACTATTGAAAGCATCAAATAATAGTAAATAACATGAAATGTAATAATTAAGCTATTCTGAATGTTGCAAGATTTATCATAAAGTTCATCTTTATTTTCGGTCACAAGGTGTGCTTACGTACACAATGCTCGAATAAAGATCCATTCACTCTATGAATTCTATTGTGGGCACTCAGAAATAATTCTAACTCTGGAATAGAAAAACTACAAGAATTTAGCTAAGGACTAGAAAAACTAATGCCAAGCCAAGTGTCCCTATCTCTTATTTATAGGCAATGAGACAAGCTCCAACATCGCATGCTTGATATCGCTTCAACATCTTTGATATCACGTATCCGATATCAAAGGTTCGATATTGAGGGTCCAATATCAAGACTCATCAAAGAAGAAATGATAGATGATTTGTTGGAGATAAATCAAGAAACCATCACAAAACTGCAGGTAGATATGATGGATAATATAGAGATAGGGCACATACATAAAAGAAAGAATTATAGGTAGCACTAAAGGGAACAAGGCTATGATAGTAATGATGATAAACAAGATGATTATAATAACCCTTTACTTGATACAAGAAGGAATCCAAGGACTAAGACCTTAAACAGATCCAGAAAAGAAGAGTGATGGGGCAACAAAATGAGAGCAAGTTGACACCACACTATCCAAGCCTTTGAAGTTTGAAGAAATAAAAATTGAAAGAGGATGACTTGTGAATTTATCTTTTAGAAGTCACTGTGATTACACAAGGCTATTGTCAAAGCTTGATTTCCCTACAAATAAAATTGACACTTGGAAGATAATGTTAGAAAGTATTAGTTTAAGCATAATGTAAGTGTAGCAGAAGAAATGATTTGATGTTGAAAATTTTAACATAAGACATAAAAGAGAACAAAAGTTTTATTGGTAAGAAAGTCCTATAAATGACATTAATTTCTAGTGAATTGGCCCTCCTTCTAGCACTAAAAAGATGTTGTGATGAGAATCGTTATAATTAAATTCACAAAAAGCTTATGAAAAATAAGCCAAGCATCATCTTGCAATCAAATGGTTCATAGATTATCACTTTAAATTGAAATGGAAATTGTAGATCATTAGAAGGGACTAACAATCTAAGCCATGTTTTCATGAAACACAAGTTAGAATTAAGCAAAAATATTACATGGAATAGTAGTCATAAATGAAGTAGATGTGGATAAGAAAATAACATATGCATGATATAATTTTGCTATTGTTATATAGAATGAAATACATGGGAAAGATAAATTATGCATATAATAGGAAAAAAAGGTGTATTAGAAAATAACATTAGATCTAGATAACCAAAGGAAAACCTTGCTTTTGGATCAAACAATAATAAGGAATGTACCACAAATGAATATGCTTACAAGATAGAGAAAGGAATACTAGAATTTAAAAGACAATGAGAGAAGTAATTAGGGGAAGTTCTAGAAAGAAGCAATAATGATTCTTAAGATGTAGTTAAGGGATCAAGAATAGCTACTAGGGAGCTTTGTTACCCTGATTCTCTTGCTAAAACATGTACTTGATGATGATCTCAAGTAGAAGGTAGGAGCTACTATAGATGAAAAGCTTGCAAAGCAAAGAAAATGTTGAATTGGATTAATTTATAAATCTAGATCTAATCAAAGTCACCATGTATCAAGAGGATAACAAGATGGGGGATAGAATATGTTAATAGGATAAGTAAAGATGATCAAAAACTCTGATAGGGATAAAAGAACTTAGAGATCCTAATGCTCACAAAGATAATTATCAAAAAGATGCTCTTTTAGGAAAGAAGCTTTTTGTTTCTTGAGAATTTTAACTAACATCTAATCCTTTCTATATTAGGGGTGTACTCCTATTTATAGGCATGAAAAGCATCATAGATCATGAAGAAATGATGCATTGGATCCCATAGAAACTTCTAGAAGCTTTTGCATAGGAGAAACAACACACATAGCTATAAAAGACATCGAAGATGTAACTGACATAGAAAAATGATACTAAAAATCAAAAGAAAAGATTGATGCTACATGTCAATAAAGAGAATGATAGTGGATGTCAAGAATCAAAACTAATGTTGAAATGGAAAGTTAGGGTTGATACGGAAAATGACATCAAACATCAAAAATTGAATTCTAGAAGATAGGTGACAAACAATGATGTCATGAATGATGTGAAATGCTAAATATGATGATAAGTAAAAATACTGTTGATAATACATGTTGTCAAAGCTGGAACTTTTGAAGATAACTTGATCCATAGAAGTTATAAAATATACTTGAAACTCTAACTTGTGGAGAAAAAGCCAAAGTGGGTATAACAAGCTCAAGTTGTATGTGTTGGAGACCGTTTGGGACGCGACCGCCAACGAGTGTCCTCGAACAGGATTTAGGTGCTTGCTGGTCTCTAGCAACACCAAGGCCCAGATACCTCCAAATAGACTCAGTAGTTAATGTGAGTATGTGTGTGTGCTGTTGTGGTGTGCGATTATGAAATATGAAATGATTGGGTTGTGTGTAAACTACAAATGACTTATCTTAAAGAGATTTAGCCAACTTTGCCAAGTACTGTGAGTTGTTGAGAGTTCCTATTTTGTTCAATTACCTAGTCTATGCGGTCCTTATAATACCTACTTGTAACAAATAAAATTTTGTAAAAACATTTGAGCACAAATCTGCGAATCTACTTCTAATTTTCCCTAGAGAAAGAGATAGTTTCACAAGAAAACTAGAAATAGAGCAAGAGTCAATGGAAATAGATAGAAAAGAAAGAAGATTTGCGTGGACCTCAAATATTTAAACAAGGTAAAATGACACGAGTAAACACTTTGCAATAAAGCTATCCCAAATT
>MNCI01027941.1:36982-69350 GCA_015680685.1 Gnetum montanum | reverse complement strand
TTATTGCATTCTTCATCTGAAGACATATCTTCTTCAAAACTTGATATAGAAGAAGTGTCGCTAGATCCATTACTCGAAGATTTACTTGCATAATGAATGCTAGATAACTCATTATTAGATTCAATATCAAGAAAGTTGGACATAATAAGATTACTTTCATCCTCATCTTCTGCTAACTTAGTGTCCTGATGTTTATGTTTTCTATTTTTTCTTTCTTCCTTGATATTAACTCTTGCCAAAGCTTTTTCAAGCTTCACTATTTTGTTAGACATATCTCTCATTAATTGTCCTTTTTCAGATCCTATTCTTTCATGTTCTTGCTCTTTCTTAACATGAGATGGACCTGGTAAAGTTTTAAATTGAGCAAAATATTACATAGGAATCATAACTCTTTCTTCTCTTTTTTGAATTACAATATTTTCTTCAGGATTCAACTGTTTTTCTAACTGTATAGCTTCACTAAAGTAGTCATTTAGTGTAGTTAAGTTTGGAGTTCTCCTTAACCAAATTGAAATGTTGGGGTTGACAACCTTAAGATAAGTTTCTTTGAGCATTTCTTTTGATGGCCTATATTATCTTTGAAAGAGTCCACAAATTCGTTGACACTTGATGTTAAAATCTCTAATTGACTCTTTAACTCCTTGCTTAGCTTGTACTAGCCTACAGTATAGTTGTTGTTTTGATACCCATGGGCACAAAGGGTCTGAAAAAGGGACACAATCTCATGATAAAGGTGGACATTTTGATCGCAATCACTATTGGGCTTGAGATTGCAGAAGAGAAGGTAGCAAAAACCATCATGGTGATGGTTGTCCTTCTTCTTCACCTTCATCATCTCCTTCAAACTCTTCTTCAATATCTAGATGTGGTCATAAAGAAAAAGACCATGGGGATAAAGGTAGGCAAAGTGGAAGTCATAGAAAAAATAGCCAGGAAAGGGGACAAGTGCACTCTAGAGAGTCACGACATAGAAGAAGGGAGAGTAGGGAACAATGTAGGCATCATAGATGCCATGGACAAGATGATCACAATGAACCCCTCTTTGCTACTCGAAGTATGTTGGAAATAACTGAGGCTATTAGAATTCCAATAAGGCATAAGAAAAATAGTAGGATCAAGAGATTACATATGAACAATACCCCACGATTTGAAGGGGGATATAACACATGATTTGAAGGCTGAATATGCACATAACAAAGGTAAGGTTAAAGTTGCCATCATTGAAGAGGTTGTGGATTCAAACATAGAAAATGATGATGGATGTGAGATATGCCAATATGACCATCATAAAGGATGTTTCCCAATAGTGTCACATCTGCAAGACTTTGGGGTGTATGCACTAAACCCACGATTAAATAGATGGCAAACACCTCGAACGTTACCTTATCCTCAAGGTAACCCAAGGCAGTTCCACCAATCCTTGATGTATTATCTGAGTGGAACTCCACCACAACCAAATGAATAGTATCAACAATGGCAACACCCATAATCATGGGGAATTCCACCACCACATCAACGGTACCCTTATCGTCAACCTGACCCATATAGATACTATGTGTAGTATCCAATCTCTCCACATGACTCCACTAATCACATCACTTCTTAGCCTCACTACTAAACCCACGAGTACTATAGAACTCCTTCTCCTAGGGGTGATGTTCCACAAACATACTGTCCTTCTCATCCAACTGCACCTCTTCTACCCTTAGCTCCATTACCACCTACTCCAGCTATGCAAGGTGAGCTTCCTACCCAGCCACAACAACATAATGCTACAAGGGCTATCAATCCTCAACCTACTATTGGTTCAGAAAATCACACAAAGAAGAGACCTTTCTTTAGAACCAACAATCCAACCAAGTCCTTACAACCACAAGCAGCTAATTGTCCAAATGCCTCACCATCATTCAAGACTTTGAAACTCCCTTCAAACCAAAAATCACACCCAACACACATGGTCATGTTGACTCATGTCATCACTGATTAGATTAAAGTTGTCTATCTTTCTAGAAAATTCTCTAATCCTAGAAGTTCTCTTATATATTTACAAATCACTAGGAATGAACCTTGCAAAGCTCTTTTAGATTCAAGTCCTTTTGTTGTCTTAATCTCTCAAGAAATGTACAAGGCCTGGAACCTACCTCCACTAAAAAAGAGTAACATTTGTTTAGAGCTGGCCAACCAATCCATCACTATCCCATTAGGACTAGTAGAGGACATTGTCACCACTGTTTGTGGGTGGTCGTATCTAGCTGATTTCCTAGTGATTCAATTCAACAAGTAAGGGGGACTTCCCAATCATTATGGAAAGAGCATGGCTAAGCACAATTGATGTGTTCCTAGGAATACATAATTTTTCCCTAGAAATATCAAAGGATAATACATTTGGAAAGATTGAGAAGAAGAAAGTTTCATGCATCGCATATAGTAACATAGGGTATAATTACGTGTAGATGTCTTGGTTTGTAAAATGTTTAACATTGTTTGCATGCAACCAGTATGCACAAATAACTAACATACAAAAATGCATGTATGTAGCAGCCATGAGATAGGAAGGCACCTAATGGCTGATAGTTGACCAAGAGAGCAATTCAACTCTATGCATGGATCCAACTAAGAGTTTGACTTGCACCTACATTGATAGCATGGACACATTAGAGCAAGTCCATTGCTAACTTCTAAGTCTTGACATTGAAAATATCAACTAGGGGAAGTTAGAAATCCCTAACGAGTTTAAGCAAGAGCCCCTTGAGTTAAAATCATTGCCCACTGGTATAGAGTACACATTTCTCAAGAATGAAAAATTGGTAATCATTAACGCTAAGCTTGCTCCCTAATAAAAAGAAAGACTATTGACAATGGTAAACAAATGTTCAAAATCCTTTGCTTGGTCATATCTTGAATTAACCAGAATAGATCCTAGGATATGCCAACATAGAATTTACACTGACCCCTCCATGAAACCTTAACAATAACCACAAAGGCGATTGAACCCAAAGCTTAAGCAAGTGGTTAAAGAAGAAATTGAACCACTTCTAAAAGTTGGGTTCATCTACCCCATTACTGATAGTGAATGGGTTAGCCCATTAGTCATTGTGCCTAAAAAGGGAGGTAAATGGAGGATGTGTATAGATTTTAGGCTACTAAACATGGCAACATTCAAAGATCACTTTCCATTGCCATTCATCAACCAAGTCTTAGATACCATTGTAGGGCATTGCTACTATAGTTTTCTGGATGGTTGTAGTGGATACAATCAAATTCAAATAACACTAGAATACCAAGCTAAGAGCACAGTCACAAGTCCTTGGGGAACATTTTCATATAGGCAGATTCCATTTGGCTTGTGTAATGCCCTGACAACGTTTCAACGTTTGGTTCTAAGGATATTTCAACAACAAATAGGAAATGGTATGGATGTCTTTATGGACGATTTCTCCACCTACGGAGTGGACTTTGAACAAGCATTGGACCAATTCGAGCAAGTACTGAAATAATGTGTTGAAACCAACTTAAGGCTTAATTGGCAAAAATCCATTTAATGGTCCAAGAAGGTGTTGTATTAGGGCACAAGATTTCACAAACCAGGCTAGAGGTAGATCTTGAAAAGATTAAGGTCATCTAAGGAATCACTCAACAACCTGGAACTGTAAAGGACATCTAATCATTCCTTCGACATATTGGCTATTATAGATACTTCATTGAGAACTTTTCAAAGATCGCAAAACCATTGATAAAATTAACAAAGAAGGACGTACCCTTTGAATTGACCAAGGAATGTGAGCTAGCCTTCCAAACCTTGAAGTAAGGGCTCATAGAAATACCAATTCTACAAGCTCTTGACTAGTCCTAACCATTCCATATAATTATTAACGCATTCAATTTTGCTTTAGGAGCTATACTTACATAGTTAGATGACCAAAAACACCCCTACTACATTCACTGTGCAAGTTAAAGTATTGCTGGTGCACAACTCAACTACACCACAACAGAAAAAGAGTTGATGGTTGTGGTGTTTGCACTAGAAAAATTTAGGCACTATGTATTGGACTATAAGATATTTGTACATACGGATCATAGTGTAATTTGGTTCCTAATGAATAAACCAATGGTGATCCCTTACATCATACGATGGCTCGTGATCTTACAAGAGTTCGATCTTATAATGATTGATCATAAAGGCATTGAGAATGTTGTTGTTGATCATTTATCTCAGTTATGATGGGACAACAAAGAGGATGAATATCCAATCTCTGACCATTTCCCTGATGAACTCATCTTTGTAGGTGTGATAAACAATCACTTACCCATAGATAAAAATTAGTATAGTAGCATTCTCACTTATCTACTTACACAAGAAACACCACAAGGGTTAGATGTTAAAAAGAAACAATAGTTTCTTCATCGAGCCAAATATTTCATGGAAATCAATGGATACCTTTATAAGGTATGCTTCGATGGCTTGGTCCAATGGTGTGTTCCCAATGTGGATCAATTGTGAGTTCTCCAAGATGCTCATGAGGGCCTTTGTGGGGATCATTATGTTGGGAGATGAACAACCATTAAAATCTTACTTGTAGGATATTATTGGCCTACATTGTTTTGGGATGCTCATCATTTTCTCCAATTTTGTGAGCACTACCAATGCAATGGGGGAATGACTACTAGAATGGAGGGTCCACAATAATGGATTCAACCCTTAGAACCCTTTGACATATGATGTGTTGACTTTATGTGGTCTATCACACCAATGTCCAATGGAAAAGCCTACATTGTTATTGCTATTGACTATTTTACAAAGTGGGTAGAAGCAGCTGCTGTTATGGATTGTACATCATCTACCACTACACGATTTGTTCAAAAATAAATCATAAACAATTTTGGCATGCCTTGTGCACTTATTTCCAATAATGGCACATATTTTACAAGTGTGACTTTTTGGAAGTTGATGCAACGCTTAGGAGTTGAGCATAAGCTAACTATACCATATCATCCTCAAGCGAATGGTCAAGCCAAAGTCACCAATAGAGAGCTCACAAAAATATTGACATAGACCATTAGCAAATATAGGCAAGACTAGAGCACCAAACTAAACGATGCTCTTTGGGCATACTGCTGCACATGGAAACTCCCTATAGGCTACTCTACCTATGAGTTAGTGTACAGTAAACTTCCAACACTTCCTATCCAAGCTAAGCTCTGTACACTATCTACAACATATGACCTCAACCTTGACCTCAGTTTAGCACAGAAAGAATAGTTGATGAACCTTAACTACCTAGATGAAAATCGATTAGCCGCCCTGTCATCCAATGAACTGTGCAAGGCCTTTAACAAACAATATCATGACCTAAGGATTAGAAAATTCAAATACCAACCATGAGATAAGGTTCTTTATTGGAATCCCACACATGTGCCACAACGAACTAAATTTCAAATGCTATGGAAAGGACCTTATATCATTCATGTAACTTTTCCTTTAGGGGCCATGATGATCTATAAACTTGAAAGCTTGAACAAGAAATTATTGGTTAACATCTAGCAAACCAAGCCTTTTCATGAATCTAAAATGGCCAGTACTAACACTACCTCTATAACTAGATAACCTTGCTCATTATTTTAGATCTCCTCCTTCCAACTCAGTCGTGGGGAAGATGGCCACCAATGCTAACCATTCTAAAGCCCTCAGTTCCTTTAACTTTTTTATTTTACACATTTTTGTTTTACACATTCTTCATCTTTACTTGTTTTTGTTTTACACCATCGTTAACATTTTTTTACTATTTCTTTCTCTATTACATTTTTTTTGAATAAATCTCACTCATCATATAATAAGTGCTCATGATGATGGAGAATACTATAATAGTGTTGATTGCAAATATTTGGTTTTTACCCTTGACTTTTAATGTTGATACTAAGATATGGTTTTCTTTTTTGATAAAATAGGCAATGAGTCCACATCATCCATTCATCCATTCAGCTCTATGATCTCCCTTGAGCTTAGAACTATACTGTCCCTTTTTCTAAGTAAACTTATTAATGAATTGGTAGCTTGGTATTCTCCAAACCAAGGAAAGGTTCAAATGGATTGAAAAGGGTGTGACCTTAAGGGGATTCGATGCATTTGTATTGGCTATTCTCTTGGATACTTGGATGTTTTTCATACAGTCTTTCGCCATTCTGCTCTTGACCAAATATTAGAAAGTTAAAAAAATCAAATAAGTCTTTGCATGGTGTGGTTCTCTGCAAAAAAATAAAAAAACAATAAAACAAAGAAAAACACTAATGAGAATTCAAAGCACACCCCTTAGACATAATAAAGAAACATGGGCTGCAAGCACTAGTTATGGCATTGGAAAGACATGTTACCCATGCCTGAAGGTTCCCTCTAACTAAGGTCCTTTCTTGCTTCTTGCTTCTCTATTTTTCTCTTGGTGGAATGGTGGTGGCTTTGTGGACACATTCTTGTTGCTTTAGGAGGATGGGTTGTTCAAGTGTGTTGATGTGAGGTCATTGGATGTGGTTAGATTTAATCTAAATTTGGAATTAATTCTATTAAGTCACCTTAATCATACACTATACAAGGGACTTTATAGAACCTTAATTTTGGGATTTCATTCCATTCTCTAATCTCTTTTTGTATTGCTTCCCATATTACACCTCATTGCTAGTTTTATGCTTAGTCTATATCTTGGTTCACACATTGTTCTTCTTTGGTAAACTCTTGTGGGTAAGTCCTTAACTGTTGTTTCCATATGTCATTCCTAAAGCATATGGACTCTTTGATGTGTGGGATTGTCAGGGAATTAAGGGCATGAGCTTGCTTTGGGGAGGACCCATTGGCATTCCTTTTTAGTGCAATTGTTAAGCTCTTTCCCTTAAACATTTCTTGCAATCAACTATTTCTCATTCACCACATCAATGACATCCATGTTTTCTTTTTGTTTATTGGCTTCACCGTTGTTATTTCTCTCATCTTTCTTGTTCCTGCAAGTTTTCCACCCTATTGCTATTGGAGGTTCACTCTTAGTCAAGGGGGCCTTGTCACAAATTTTATCTCACCCCTACACCTTGGGTAGTCATTAGTTATAAACCTCTAACTCAGTATCTGCCATACCCACAACCTAGCCAATGTGCTTCATAGCAAGGCAAGGTATCAACAACATTATGTCTTATCTATCCTTTCTAATTTCTAACTGTGCTATGTGTGTAGTTATCACATGAACAATGGACTGGAATAGGAGGAAGCACTTAGGATGGACTGGAGCAAAAAGCATTTACGCAAGGAACAAGCTTGATCATGTGGCCATGAATGAACAATGGTGTGCACATTTTCAACATCGGCAGTAATGTGCCTCATTTTCTTTTCTCTCTCTCTCTCTCTCCAAACTATTAAATGAGGGTACTAGATGTCACCTATGTACAGTGTTCACCACAATGAGTATGAACACCAATGTTGTAATATGTTTGTTGATCCATTCACTAGGCACTTTGAGTTTGTCATTCCATGTCACTATCAGATTGTCCTTTAGTTAATAATCCCATACCTTCCCAATATTTTGTAAGGAACTCGAGGATGAGTTTTCATTCAATCATGGGGGTATGATGAGTCATGATATTGGGACCACAATATCACATCTACAATATCGGGTTTGCGATATCGGAGCTTGACAAACGATATCAGACACTTGATATCGAAACCTGTCTCGTTACCTATAAATAAGAGACTAGGGCACTTGGTTTCGAGAGTAGTTTTCTTAGTCCCTTACTCAAACTCTTGTAGTTTTCCCTTTCCAGAGTTAGAATTATTTTTGAGTGTCCATAGTAGGAGTCATAAAGTGAACAGATCCTTATTTGAGCATTGTGTACCTGAGCACACTTTGTGTCTAGAAATAAAGATAAACTTTGTGATAAACCTTGCAACATTCAGAATAGCTTATTTATTGCATTTAATGGTATTTACAGTTATTTGATGCTTTCATTAGTTAATTGGTTTTTTTATTAATTTGTTAATTTTCAATAGTAAGCACACTCAGTACAACCACTTCGAGCATATGTGGAACACTTGGTAACCCAGTAACAACTAGTGTTTGGTAATCCTAGTAGTGTTACACTAGTTCAGGATGTGTACAGAGAGTGAGAATGGATGTTGGTGTTAGGACTAGTTAGAGCCTAGTTGATTAGTTAAATTAAATTAGTTATTTAATTATTTCATTTCTCCATTTTAAGCACCAGGAACATAAAACATAAAAAACCATAAAAATCACATGCCTCAAGTTTACTTAACCATATAATTGTGCCATAAAAGTAAGCTTAGGAAGACAACAATCGCCTAACCCATCCATATTCTGTGAACGTGCATAAGCACTTAGTCCTTGGAGTTCAACTGGATCACACGTGAATGCTCATATTCATATGATTGAGCGTAGGGGTACCTCGTCACTCATCAACCTCAAAAATTTGCAAAGAGTCCACATAAATGTTGGAATTGTGGTAGAGTTGGTCATGTAAAGAAAGATTGTAAAGCCCCTCTGAAAAAAGACAAAGAGAGTAATATATCGAAAAGTGATCAAGCCCCTCCTGGTCAAAAGGAAGATTTGTATGTTGTCTCATCTTTTGATAATGCTAATACATATTCATGGTATGTGGACTCAAGTGCATCTCATCACTACACTCCACATGTTGATTAGTTTAATGAGTATACATCATCTGATCTTGGAATGGTAAGATTGGGTAATGGTGATTTACGCAAAGTTATAGGTTATGGAAAGGTAAAGATTTAGTTTAAAAATGGAGTAGTTAAATCGATTTCCAATATACAACTTGTTCCAACACTTACTAAAAATATTTTATTTGTAAGTGAATTGGCTGATGCAGGACTAACTGTTATCTTTGAAGGTGGAAAATGTTCAATATTGCATGGTTCATTTTTTTTTGGCTTTTGAAAGTAAAATAGGCAAGTTGTATAAATTAGAAGATAAGACACTAAAGCAGAACTTAAGTGCATTTGCAATTATTGATTTAAATTCAAGTATTGATTTGTGCCATAAAAGAATGGGACATCTTAGTGAAAAGTAACTTAGGAAACTTTACAAGCAAGGTAAATTTATGCTTTCAAAAGATTCCTTGGATTTCTGTCATCATTGTCTGCATCAAAATTTTCAAAGTAATGATAAATCTCTTCAAATATTAGAACTAATACATAGTGATGTATGTGAACTAGTTAAAGATATTAAAATAAGTTCTCTTGGAGGTGCTATGTATTATGTTTCTTTTATTGATGATTATTCTAGAAAGAGCTGGATCTATTTATTAAAACATAAGTTTGAAGTATTTGGAAAATTCATAGAATTCAAAGCTCTTGTTGAGAATTATTCAAGAAAGAAAATAAAAATTATAAGAACATACAATGATGGTGAGTTATTCTCAAATGAATTTAATGTTTTTTGTAAAGAACAAGGCATTCAAAGGCAAAAGGCTATTCCAAGGATTCCTAAACAAAATGGAGTTGTAGAGCGCTTTAATTGAACATTGATGGAATGTGCCAAATGTATGCTTAGTGAATCTAATCTTGATAAGCATTTTTGGAGTGAAGTAGTAATGATTGCATGTTATCTTATCAATAGATCTCCTTCATCAACTCTTGATGGAAAAATTCTAGAGGAAGTTTGGAGTGGTAGGTCCATTAATTTAAACTATTTGAATATTTTTGGTTGTGAAGCCTATTTACATGTTCCAAAATTTGATAGGTCCAAATTAGACTCTAAGCCTGTCAAATGTATTTTTCTTCACTATGAACATGGTGTCAAAGCTTCTAAGTTGTATAACCCACCAACTAAAAGGGTTATCTATAGTCGAGATGTCATCTTTAGAGAAAAATGTGGATCTATGAAGGAGGAATCTTCAAATACTAAAACTCCTTTAAATGATGTAACTCCTATTTATGTGCATGTTAAAATTAATAATGAAATTTCTGAGGGTCATCCTCCGTCTGCTAAAAATATTGCCCCTAGTGAATAGGATGGTGATAGTATGGTAGATAAAGGTACAACACATGAAGAGGGAGAATATAGTTTTAGTAATCAAAAACATGAACAAGATCATTTAAGACAGTCAACACATATATGGTGATTACCTTTACATTTAGAAGAATATGTCCTATTTACTAAAAATAATGATCCATCAACATATGATGAGGCATGTTTGTCTATGAAAAATTCAAAGTGGAAATAGGCAATGGATGTTGAAATGTCATCAATCCACAAAAATAAAACTTCGAAATTAATTAAGCTTCCATCAGAGAGAAAACCCATTAGAAATAAATGGGTGTATAGAATAAAATTTGGGAATCAATACAAAGCACGACTTGTAGCTAAAGTATTTTCTCAGAGAAAGGGGATTGATTATGATGAAATATTCTCTCTAATAGTCAAATTAACATCCATAAGATCATTGTTTACCATCACAACTATTTATGATCTTGAACTTGAATAAATGGATGTGAAAAAAAAATTTCTCAATGGTGATCTTAAGGAAGAAATATATATGCTTTAACCTAAAGGATATGAAATTAAAAGAAAAGAGCATATGGTGTGTTTATTATTAAAATCACTATATGGGCTCAAACAAGCACCAAGGATGTGGAATAAAAAGTTTAATGACCACATGATAAATCTTGGCTTTGTTGAAAGTCTAGAAGACTCTTGTATATATGTTAAAAATACAAATGAAAAATATGTTATCTTGCTACTATATGTCAATGGCATGTTAATAGGAGGTAATAACATACATAATATTTAGGAGTTAAAACTTTATCTGTCTTCTCAATTTGAGATGAAGGATCTTGGTGTTGCACAAAAAATTTTGGGCATGGAAATTAAAAGGGATAGGGCTAATAAAAGCCTTTGGCTTGGACAGTCTGCATATGTTGCAAATATTTTAAAAAGATTTAATATGCATGATTGCAAGCTTGTGACTACACCCTATGAAATTGGTATTAAAGTTTTAGTTGAACAATGCCTGAAGATAAGCAAAGAAAAAGAGCTTATGATTAAAATTCCATATGCTATTACTATCATCAGTTTAATGTATGTAGTGGTCTCTACATTGTTGGCAAACTTAGTAGGTATATGTCTAATCTAGGGAAACAATAATGGATTGCATGAAGCGATTCTTCCGATATCTTCGTGGTACTTCAAATTATGGGATGTATTATAAAAATGATTCTAATGGACTTCATGGCTTCGTTGATGCAGATTGGGATGATGATATTGATAGTAGGAAATCTACTAGTGGATATGTGTTTAATCTTTTTTGGTGGTGTTGTTTGTAAGAAAAGTAAAAAACAATATTGTGTTGCTCAGTCTACCACTAAAGCTAAATACATTGTTGCTAACTTGGCATGCAAAGAGGCTATATGGCTCAAAAGGCTAATAGCTGAACATAGTATCACTCATACTCTAATTAATATTGGCTGTGATAGTTAATATTTAAGTGTGCCTTCCTTGTAAATTTTCCTTGAGTTTCAATCCTCTAAATATGTGCTGCTAATGGTCCAAGAGCCAATTTTTTGCTAGGGGTTTTTACCTTGAAGATTTTTCTTGGGGTAACTCTCTATATTTTTTATTTTTTGTAGTTTCTTTTAAATTTAATATTATATTAGTGCAAGCAACTCGGAATAACACAACAAATTGGGAACATGGACTTATCATCCTTAGGGTAGTTTAGGATTTAATTTCATTGTTATTTAGATTAAATAATTAATTTTCATGTTTTCATCTAGCTTAGTGATAGCCACATAACATCAATAATCATATGCCTCACTTTATACTAAATAATACCAGATAAAGCTATTACTAGTCCAAGTGAGAAGATAGGAACCTATGATTAACACTTGATGATCTAGATGTCACACTAGTTCCATCCATAGAATTCTACTAGATTATGCATGAATGATTATCCTATAATATTATAGTGGTGCAAGCAACTGGGAATAACACAAAAAATTGGGAACATAGACTCATCATCCTTAGGGTAGTTGAGGATTTAATTTCATTGTTAATTAGATTAAATAATTAATTTTCATGTTTTCATCTAGCTAAGCTAGAGCCACATAACATCAATAATCATATGCAGCACTTTATACTAAATAATACCAAATAAAGCTACTACTAGTCTAAGTGAGAAGATAGTAACCTATGATCAACACTTGACAATCTAGATGTCACACTAGTTCCATCCATAGAATTCTACTAGATTATGCATGAATGCTTATCCTATAAGGTTGGGCATAAGGGATCCTCACTGCTCATCATTAGCAT
Organism: Gnetum montanum; assembly: GCA_015680685.1. NCBI lineage: Eukaryota > Viridiplantae > Streptophyta > Gnetopsida > Gnetales > Gnetaceae > Gnetum > Gnetum montanum. The sequence goes on along the minus strand of MNCI01027941.1, from coordinate 57,030 downwards.
CATTACCAAGGATGGTGCCAATGATCTAGATTATTTATATTATAAATGATCATTGTAAAATCATTAACTATTTATCTTTTAAGAAATATTAATATTTTAAGTCACACATATTATTATCTAAAGATGTATTTTTCATATATAGTTGATAGTCCATGACACAATGAGAAAGCTAGAAGTAATGACGAGATCTATATTGAAGAGATTTGAAGTGGACCATTGTAAGCAAGGATCTCATATGCCCACTTAGATCCTTACATATAAATACTATGTTCAATTATCATAGAAAATCCTAGAAGTTTTAGAATGTGGAGGGCCTTAAGGCCTAAGACCTTTAGAAAACCTAAAAGAGATAAACCAAGGTATCATATTGCATTTCGTCATCTTCCTCTTCATCTTTAACATTTAGTTTTAATGAAGATGAACATAGGTACGGGGATAGAGCTCCACTAATAAGTTAAAATCGAGATAGAAATAGGAATCAAAGGCAAGATGCAAGACACCAAAGGAAGAATAGATGAGACCATCACACTTGGGAAAAAAGAGATTGAGATTATAATCATGATATCTTTGATAATGATGAATCTTTTTTGGCTACTAGAAGCATGATATAAATTAAGGAGGTAGTTAGAATATCCCACAAGCATCAAAGGAAAAGTCTGCTTACATTACTTAACATGAATAACATTCTTAAATTTTAGGGAGGCTACAATTTTGATTTGCAACATCGTTTACAAGTCTGCCATGATGCTTATGCCTTACAAAATATTAAAAGTAAGTGTCAACAGATTAAGCTCTTCCCTAGGGCACTAATAGAAGAAGTTGAAAGTTGGTATAGATTATTGGAGCTATATTTAATCCATTCGTGGTTCATGATACTCAATCGTTATAATGAGAAGTATCATACATACTTTTAGAGTATCCAGTTTAAGAAAGAAAATCCAAGGATGAAAGCAAGAGAACTATGAATCCCTTCATGTAACATTGGGTAAATATTATTCTCTAGTTTATAGATGCCTAGACCATGAATTTTCTTAAAAGAGCATCTTTGTCACATCATAGATGCGCTTTGTAACAAAATGAGAAAGACCCTTGGGATCTATGCTCAATGAAGATTAATAGAGCTAGGAGCCCATCAAATACAAAGGCTAATTAAATAAGTGGCAAAAGAAGAAGAACAACTATGCAAAAGGGATATTGTAGAGGAATATAACTAGGACCTAATTCTTCACAAGAAGAGGGTCCATATTTATGATAAGGAAGAAGATGTAGCTCTTGATGAGATAATTTCACATAAAATCTCACCAATACAAAATTATATCATTGATACTGGGGCAAGGTAGATAAGATGTGAGAATTGGTGAATGAAAAAGTTACACCAAGCTTAAAACTCATGGAGAAAAGAAAAAATCAAGTAGAATCAATAAATAAATACAATAATTATGATGATATTCTTATGTTTTATTTAATGTATATTTGTTTCAATGTGACGTGTGTAGCAACCAAAAATTTTGGAGGTTGGAACAGTACATTGAAAGGTCCATGATCACATAGCCTTGACCTTGCATCTACATGAGGACTTGCTGGAAATAGAGGCAAGGTTCCTAGAACAATCTTGTCGATCAAATTGGGACTTACAACTGTTATAAAAAACAAGTCTCAAGGTTTTGCATAGTGTTTGCAATGTCTACGATGCCCACGAGGGTGAGCATAGTCAAGGGTCATGGTGCAAAAAAAAAATGGTGCAAACACATAAATTTATGCAAGAAAATAGCAAGAAATGCTAGTAGAATGCTAGAATGTGAGTAAAAATGCTAAAAATATGTATAGAATGAGCGAGAGAAATTGGCACCACCCTAAACAAGGGGAAGCATAGTTAACTACGAAGAGAAGGTGAGGAGGTATGTGGTGTACATATAGGCATAGTAGGTAGTGTAGTCACAATCTCAGGGTGTTTGGGCTAAGAAAATTGATGTCCATCATGAAGTTCAAGATTGCCAAATTGGCTACTATAGTGTTCTACAAGTTGCGATGGTCAATGGTGTGCTTGGCAGTGTGCAACAGTGCTATAATGGTGTGCAATAGTGTTTTTCCAAGAATGCCAAGTGCGCTCTAAGTTTTCCAAATGCTAAAATGCTAATTGATTACTTCAAATGCCAACCCTTAAAATGTGAAATACTAGGGTATTTATAGGGCTAAGATTAGCATGAGTTGTGGATCAAGCACCATGTGGTAGAGGGGCAGTTGGGACTATGCTAGCCCCAACTATGCTCCCACTAAAGCAAATGGTGTTATGCTAGTATGCTTTAATTGACCCTATGAAACTACCAAACTATGACTATGCTATTGAGATTGAAAATGTGAATGCCAAATAGACCACAAAGTACTTGAAAATAATGCAAAATGGTGTAGTTTTGGAGACTACGCTCCAAGACTATGTTGTCCACTCTCTCAAGTGGTGTTGAGCATAGGTACAATTTAGGGGCAAATGGGGGATGCAAATGGAATGCAAATTACTAATCTTGCTTGTTGAAGGAATGTTGGAGTTGAGATGCAGGTCGGTGTTGAGTTTTAGAGGCTTCTGAAGGTAGTTTTGCATGACTATGCTAACTACGCTCTAGAGTGTAGTCCAACAGTTAGATGGATTTTGCCAAGAAATGAGGTCCAGCGCAAACTACACTAACTACACTTTGGAGCATAGTCCTAGTAGGGAAATCGAAGCCCAGACACTTAGAAAAATCTTATGAAAACTGATGTCCTTATGCATACTACACTAACTACACTCTGGAGCATAGTAGGGAGCGTAGCCTCAGAAGCTAGAAAATCCACCAAACTGTTTCTTCCATCCCAAGCTAGCATGATAGCTTCTAGCTTGACACTTGGGAAAATTTGAAAAATTGATTATTTCGATGCTAACTATGTTGACTATGCTCTAAAGCATAGTCTTAGTAGGGAGAGCATAGTTAGAACACTTAGAAAATTTTGCAGCTGCTATCGACACTTAGAAAAATCTTGTAGATCTAGGTTATCTATGTCAACTATGCTGACTACACTCTAAAGCATAGCCCCAGCAATGGGAAGCATAGTCTCAACACTTTGAAAAATTTTCCAAGTTCTGATACAAATTTGGTGGTATTTCATTGGCCCCTCTTTGTTGATGTCTAGAGGAGTGAATTAAGAGACATCAACAAAGAACGCAAAACACCATAGCAAGCTTGGCACTACCATCACTCGTCGATGCTTGATTGGATGTCACTTCACTATGCTCAAGAGTGCTAAGGGTCACATTATGCTGTAGGCAAAGGGTGTAGGGAATATGCTAGGGGATAACAAGGGAATGAAATGTGAATGGTGTGAAACTATGAGATGCAACACCAGGGATGACTTGTCGCTACAATAGTGACCTCTTGTTGGAATGCTTATGAGAGAGTCAACATCCATGGTGCCAAAATGGCTTACCCTTGAAATTATGACCTCTCGTCAAAGTGCTTATGAGAAGGTCAATAAGGATTTAGGGTTGGACTAATTGTGAAATTATAGCTTTGCTAACTTTGTTTAGGGACATGTTTTGCCTCATTTTTCTTTACTTTTGCTCTTTTTTTCCCATTTTTGCTTTTTTGTGGTTGCAACAAACTTGCTTTAGGTTCTGCACATTGTGAGATGCTAATTGCAGGATGCTTTTTGTTAGGTGGGCTGCATGCCACCTAATAGGCTTGGCTTTAGTGCAACCATGTCACATCTGTAGGATAGGTGTTTCCTCCCTGGGATGAGTTTGTTACATCCACTTGGGCTTTAACTAGCTCACAAAAGCTTCCCACTTGGTGATGTAGGGGAAGGCAAGAAAATGCAAAGTAAATAGGTAAATGCAAGTAGGCTATAGTTAGGGATGTGCACTCTTGAGTGGCTTGGCTAGTCCAATCATGATCATCAAAGTAATGTGGTGACTTGCTACTATGATGAGATGTGTCTCTGCATGACCACCTTCAGGGCTCCATCCTCCAAACATAATATAGAAAGAACAAGAAAACAATCACACAACATGATATGAGCATAAACTACTGGATGTGAGTGTGCTACAAGTGCTATAAGTGTTGGACCAATTGTAAGAGCTTGATGAGCCATTGTAGGAAAACCAGTGCAGGTACCGAAGCAAGAAAGTTGCCAAAGCTCCAATAGCCACACTAATGGTGAGTGCTTGAGCAATGACAAGAGCCCAATAGAGTGGATAGATGATGGGGACCCTAATGCTGCCACTGCTCCAAAGGGTTGTGATGATGATGAGAGCTCCAAGAAATAATGAAATACCCAAGGTCGGTAATGCTGTAGATGCAGCCTAGGGTTGGTAATGCTAGCGACCATGGTAGGAGCTCCAAAAGGTTAACAAAATGCCCAAGGACATTTATGAAAGATTAGCAAAATCCCAAAGGATGGTGATGCTGCATATGTTTCATAGGCCTCTTTTAATGATAGGAAATCTATTCTAGAACTGTAGTGCCCCTACCCCGCCCACCAGATGTGGGTAGATGGCATGGAGTTGGAAGTATTGTTGCTCGCTTATCCATAGAACTATGTGTGTTGAACTACAAACCTAGTTTAAAGTCCTTGTAGACCATATTCTATGCTAGTTTAGGGTCCTAGTACATTATGGGCCTAGTTTAAGGTCCTGGAAAATCGTGATGTGCTAGTTTATAATCATATTAGACTACCATGTGCCAGTTTAATGTTGTAGTAGATGGTGGATGTTTTGCTAGTTTAACATCATGACTAAGGACCAACTATGCTAGTTTTGCATCATGGTAGATGATATGTAATAATGTACAATCATAGCAGACTACCTATGCTAGTTTAGCATCATAGCAGACAACAGATGTGGATGTTAATTTAATGTTGTAGCAAACATGCTATGCTAGTCAATAGTTGCAATAGACTATCTGTGCTAGTTTAGCATCATAACAAATGAATTTGTGCTAGTTTATAGTCATAGCTAACTAATCTATGTTATTTTATAGTCGAAGCAAACTATCTATGCCAATTTAGAATCATAGCAGACTAATCTGTGCTAGTTTATAATTGTAGTAGACTATTGCTTACCATGCTTTGTTGTTGATAAGGTGTTGTGTGCTATGCATAATATGGCTTCAAATAAAAGTGGTTCATAAGATTGGAAAATTCAGTGCTATTGTGGTTAGCAAGCTTGAATGCCCCACTATCATAAGCCTTGATGATCAAGAAAGGCCCTTTCCAGCTGGCTGAGAATTTATCCATGGGTTTGTAAGTGGCCTTGAGGACTAAGTCCCGTTTCTTGATTGGGCATTAATGTCGATTATGATGTTGTTTATTCCATTTCATTTATTGGTACCACTTGATTTGACGAACAATTTGCATGCACTCCTCCTCTATCGAGTTGAGATCCATGATCCTAAACTCGTCGTTTTGAGCCTTATCGATGAAGCTTGAGAGCATTACATAGAGCAATGGGACCTGCAATTCAAGAGGCAAGATGACTTTAGACTTGTAAACCAAACTATATGGCATCTTACCTATTGCATTTCTTTATGTTGTGCAGTAGGCCCAAGGTGCGTAGATCAGTTGCTCATGCCATCATCATTTGCTGCTGTTAAGCATCTTTTTTAAAAGATTAATGATGACTTTTTTTATGGCCTCAACTTGGCCATTCACCTACGGATAGTAGGATGATGAAAAGGAATGTTTGATTCTAAGGTATTTACAAAAGTATTTGGTCTCAACACTGCTAAACTATGGCCCGTTTTCGGTGACAATGGTCATGGGTAGACCAACATGGATCATTATGTTGTCAAGTATGACTTTGTAGACCTACTACAATATTTTCTTCCTAAGGGGAATATCTTCAACCCACTTTCTAAAATACTTAGTTTCAATTATAATGAAACCATGTCCTGTGGAGGATGTAGATGTTATAGGACCTATGACCTCCAACTCCCAATGTTGGAACAACCACGTGATCTACGTTGTATGTAGTTCAGTGGGTGGCACGTGCATTAAGTGACCATGTCGTGGACACATGTCACACATCTTGACCTTAGAGACACAATCACACTCCATGTATGGTCAATAGTAGTTTAAGCATCTAATCTTCGTTGCCATTACCCTGGGTGCTATGTGGCCTCCGTAGAGTCCCTCGTGGACTTGTTCAACGATCGTCTATACTTTGCTATCACTAATGCATGTTAATAATATGCCATCATAAGATCAATGAGATAATTTGTTATCACCCATAATGATGTACAATCACAATCACTTTCATATTATGTCCTTTTTAGCAATGGTTAGATTTTGTAGAGGTTCATCCTATAGAAGGTACGATTTGATGTCTTCATACGACTCTACTATGTGGGTTGTACTTACTGTGGCTATAGATGCAATGTTAGTTGTTTGCGTGATAGGCACAGTGTAATCTACCATCATGGTGGGCAATGTGCAAAAAATTTTAGGTGTAATGCTTAAGGCTAACGTAGCTAATGAATCGGAAATGACATTTTTGTTGCAGGGGATGTGTTGAACATCAGCAGTTGCAAATTGTTTGAGTAAGTGCTTTGCTAGGTCATAATAAGGTTTCAAGTGTTTGGATTTACAAGCATAAACCTTTGTAACTTGGTTGACAACTAGTTGCAAACCACTTCAAATCACTAGCTTCCATATCCCTAGGTCGCAAGCTACTAAGATACCCTAGAGGAGACCCTCATACTCCGTAACGTTGTTGGTGCATGGGAATGCAAAATGGTATGCAAAGGGTTGGATCTCCCTAGAGGGAAGCATGATTACGGTAATAGCACTACCCCCTTGAGAGTTTGAAGTATCATTGAAGTGTAAGAGTGCCTCGAAGTTGTCAGGTAGTTGACTTATGCTAGTGACATGCTCAACCAAAAATTCCAAATCTATCATTACTTGATCATCGATTGGGGAAGCTGTGAGTTGTGTGACTATTGCTTGACCTTTGGTTGATGCTTGTGCAATGTAATGTAGGTTAAAATACATAGTTATTACTTTCCAATGTGCAATGCAATTGCTCTCACAAATATTCATTGTAATTGCTCGAAGTGCATTACTTTTGTAGATGATGTTGACTAGGCTGCAAAAAAGATAGTGCTTTCACTTCTTAAGTGCAAAGACTAAGGCAACATAATTATTTTCCACATCCTTGTACTTTGCTTCATAGGTAACCAATGCATGGCTTAGGTAGTATATCGGGACCTTTGTACCATTGTCTCACTTTTGGAAAAGTAGAGAAGTGATGGACACATCTGAGGTAGCAAGGTAGATATAGAATGGTTTATCTCCTTGTGGAGGGTAGACTTTTGGAAGTTGAGCTAGCTCCTATTTAATATTATCAAATGCCTCTTGGCATTGAGCTATCCACTCAAAGTGGACTTCCTTTTTGAGAAAATGTTTCATTGGCTAAAACTTGTCAGTCAATTGTGTGATAAACTATCATATGAATTACAATCTACCTTGTAACCCTTATAGCTCCTTAAGGTTGGCTAGTGGTGCTAAGTTGATGATGGCCTTAACCTTATTGAGGTCTATGCATATGCCTACTATAGATGCTACAAACCCTAGCATGCAGCCCATCTTGACCCTGAAGACACATTTCTTAGGATTTGACCTAAGTTCATGCTTCAGATAATATTTAAGTACAAGGCCTAAGTCACCTACATGGTTGTATGATGCTTTGGACTTAACCACTATATCGTCAACATAATCATTGAGTAGACCTAATAAGTAATTACTAAAAATGTACATCATGGTGCATTTATAAGTTACTCCTATGTTCTTGAGGCCAAAAGGCATCATGATATAGCAAAATGTACCTCAAGGGGTCATAAAGGTAGTGTTGAGCTAGTGCTTTGGGTTTATCCAAATCTGGTTGTAACATGAGAACCTATCCATGAAGGACAACAAGGCATGGCTAGCCATAGTATTGACCAATTAATTAATACTAGGCAATGGGAAGTCATCTTTAATGGTAACCTTATTCAGGTCCCATAAGTCTATGCAAATGTGTATACTCCCATTTTTCTTGGGTACAACCATGATGTTGGAGACCTAGTCTGCATAGTCAATGATCCAGATGAAACCAACTTTGTAGAGTTTAATGATTTCATCATAGACTGCCAACACCACCTCAAGCCTAACCTTGCAAGATTTTTGCTTGACTACTTTTATGCTGGGGTTGAGGATTATGTTATGTTGCATTATGTAAGGATCTAAGCATGGCATGTCTTCATAAGATCATGCAAATGCCTTGATGTTTTCGTTTAGTACTTTTGCAATGTTTTGGACATGTTGAGGCTTTAACAAAGAACTAAGTTTCAATGTTTTCACCTCACCACTAAATGTTTTTACAAGGACTTCAATGAGGGGATCCTTGATAACACCACCTACCTCTAAATCTAGAGCCCTAACTAAATCATCTGGCTAGCAGTGCCTCTATAGATGTGATGTATTCATTGTAGGCTATGAGCTCAAGATCTTAGCATTGTGAGTTGATGCATCATGTGAGATCATCGGGTGGCCTAGTGAGGACTAGAGGCACATGAAGATGCTTGTACATAGCCATGTTGTGAATCCTACAATAATGCTACAAGAACAACCAAAAAATGTCAAGCTGCACCTATCTTAATGACAACAATATGCATAGTTAAAGAAAATAATGCAATAAAAATTTCACCTAAGTATGTAAATGCAATTTTGAAGGCAAGAGACATGTGGGCCAGTTGAAGACCTTGGTTGGCCATGGGGTTGCCAATTTAAGGTCTTAATAGACTATTGGATACCAGTTTAACATCATAGTAGATGGGAATGTGCTAATTTAAGGTCTTAGTGGACTGTGATATGCACTAAATGCATCATTGGAGCAAGATTTGGTGTGTCGGAAAAGCACAATTGGCTTGGGCACCCACTGAGCGATAAGAAAAGTTTGAAATTTTTCTAAGTCCAAAGATAGCCAGAAAAATCAAAAAATTTTCTAACTCTAGTAACTATGCTCCCACCCAACTACACTCCACACTGTTGAGCATAGTCTTGGGGTAGATAAAAAATTAAGTGGTCCCCAGGGGTATAAAAACATGTTTTACCCTTAGTAAATTTGTCATTGTCAATGTTTCCTTCCAGAGTGTAGCATAGTTGCAAGAGTGTAGTCACCAGAATGTCATACCAAAGTGGATGTGAGCACCCCAATTTGACCAATGTGAATGAGGGAGAGCGGCTACTGGAACACTTGTTGTGGGCACACATGGAGGAGCAAAAGGTGCCACCAACTATGAGGTACCCCAACTATGCTCTACCCTCTTTTTTTTTTTGCATTTCCTTTACTACACTTAGGAATTGGGGCTTGGATTTTAGTTTTGGCGTTGCCTTGCCATGGTAAGAGCTACCACCACCGTGGTCATCACAGCTGCCATGGCCAGGGAGGAAGTGCACATGTGTGGGTTCAAGGTTTGTGAAAGTGAGGGTTTTTCATGGTTTGCATGGGGTTGGAGGGAAAAGTGCAAAGACTAGGGTTCACAACATCTTACAGCAATGATGGCCACTATAATGGCTGATATGCTTACAAGGGTGAAAGGGAAAGGCCGTAGGCCTAGGGAAAATTTTTCATTTTATGGTGCACAGGATGGGAGATTGGGGTTTTGATAGCACCCTAGGGCCACCACCTGCGGGACTGTGGTACAGTGAGTCTTTGCCACTTTTTTTTTATCTCTTCTGCCCAAGGCAAAAATGAGAGTTTGGCAACAGCTGCCAAGAGCCATTGCCCATGGGGTAGGGAATGAGACAAAGGGTTTGGCCACTATTGTTTTGGCTAATTTAACTACTATGCTTGGGGCAGGGGTGGAAGTGCTAATGATGGCCATGGGAAACCACCCTAGGGCGAGGGCACGGTAGGGGACTACCATTTTTTTATTTAAATTTTTGAAAGAAATTTTGGCATCCACCATGGGGCTAAGGAAAAGCGCAATGCCTTGCAACGAGGGCACATAGCCATGGGGGCTGTGGGAGGGGTGGCATTGAGGGCACATGTTTTATTTTTTTAATTTTTTCATTATTTTGGGAAGGGCAAGCAGGATGGTCTATGGTGGCAATGTGAATGTGCCCGCGAGGGCCATGGTCATGGTTGGCACTCTAGACGCGAGGTGTAGCTAATGCAACCAATTAGTTTTTTTATGAAAATTTTGAAATTTTGGGGCTACACTCTCTAGGAAAGTAGCTAGTAGTTAAAATTTTTTCTTGTCTGGGACTATGCTTTGTAGTTGCTAGAGCATAGTCAGTGGTTCTAGAGTTAGAAATTTTTTTTGATTTTTGGACTACGCTCCTGGAGATAGCCCAGAGTTAGAAGTTTTCCACAATTTTCTGGACTACGTTGTCTAAAGTTAGAATTTTTTTTGAAAATTCTATGTAAAAGTGTTAACCCTATGAAACACAAAATGCTAGTGTTGAATATGAAATCATGCAAAACAAAGTTATAATGCTACCTATAATGCTAAATATGAAATCATACAAAATAAAATGAGAATGCTACGTGAAATGTGCTATACCCCAGTGAGTACCAGGTGCGTTAAATGTATGTATTACCATCCTTTACCTGCAAGGCCCAGTGGGCCCTAGGATATTTCTAATAACTTACTCTATGTCATGCTAATTTTGTGCTAAGTGTGCTATGTTTAATTTCATGTATTTTTTTTCCAAAATGCATCTATTATATACTAACACTACGTTTGTTACCCTGTGCTAGTAGAGTTTTGCTAAAGCCCATCTTAGTCATTGTGCGGATCATTGGCATTCTTTGTTACATGAGCCAGCCTATTCCCAACACACTTGCATCAAATATGCAGGTGGGTCATCATGCGGTATGGTTTTAGCCTGGGGCATTTAGGTTCCTAGCATTCCTACTATAGCACTTCAATGTGATTATGTGGTCACACTTAGTAGTAGAGGCTACGAGCGCTATCACTAAGACATTACTACTTGGGGCCAACTAGGACATATTGAGATTTATGTCTAATGAGCCCACGACTAGTGATGCTAGAGCAAGCGATTCGAGGTGAGGCCCAGGGACACTTGTCCCTTATCTAGGATTTAGGGAATGTCAAAGTTTTCTTATTATAATAGAAGAAACACCATATTTATTACTTTGCATGTGCATACATTGTTCTAGAACCCACCTGGAATGGTATACAACATCAAAGGGTGAATGCTCCTATGATTTTGCATTGTGTTTCTTACTATTGGTCCATGCTAAGTTTGCCAACTACTAACTGCCCATGCTTGATGACAAATTTAAAGTTGATGATCAGGGGCTCCATTATAAGAAAGAGGCCCTTGCCTTAACCCACACTACCCTAGAGGTGTTATCCTCTAGTCCAAACTTTTAGGAGGCCATACTTGAGCAAGTGGGAAAAGATCTAAAGAATTATCCTACCCAGTACCTGACGGTGTTTGAGTGGTGCAGGACCTATGATTGGCTTGATGAAGGATGGGCTACTAGTAAGCCCAACTTTAAGGAGTCGATTGCACCACCACCTCTATCTCACACATCGTTTGTTCCACGTAAGCACTTATTGTTTGGTTTTTATGCTTACTCACATGCACTCATTGATTTGCCCTTGCATAATGCTAACATTTTTTTACCTATGTTGTAGTTGTAGTTGCTTCAAGAGAGGTGATAGTTGTCACCACAAGCCACAGTGAGGCCACCCTCATCATGAAATACAGTGATGTGGAGGGGGCACAACATTGGTTGTGTCATCAAGCCTCAGAGGAATTGACCAATCGACTCACACATGTTGGGCTGATGGACCTTTTCTTGGCCCTTAGCCTAAGCATTCTAGTGGCCAAAATGGTCACCATCATAGACTACTTTAGTAATGACATTCGCCACTTCATCACTCATGTGCATGAAGTGAGGGTAGTCTTGGACCTCAACAAGACCTTCTTTGTTGACCTCTTTGGCCTTCCCTATGATGGCCCATTAGTCATTGACAAGGTAACAAAGAGATGGACCTCAAAGAAGAGATCAAGAAGTGGCTAGGAGCCACTCAATCTCACAAAGGCATCTTGATTAGGAACATACATGTGCTTGAGGTTTGGGAGCTCTACCCTCTCTTTCATACCTATGCCTTCCCAAAGTTACTTTCCAAGTAAAAATCCTTGTAATAGAGTAGGTGTGGATGATGAAGGAGGTATTGTAGAAGGGAACGAGGTTTAGTTGGGCCTCCTACATCACCATCAGACTGCATGCAGAGATCACCAAGTTACACTACAACCTTCAAGAGAGGTCTCATGTACACTTTCCATTCTTCACAATGTATTTACGAAGGTTCATGGAGCTTCTGGTGGTTTGAGATAGCGAGCGTTAGGTAGTGCAAGATTGTGAGCAACTATCTAGGCCTTAGGTTAAGCACCTGTTCATAACCACTTGCACATAGGACCCTTCAGAGGGGATCAATAAGCCACACTATTTCCATGACAACATGGGCGAGTGTCCCCTAGTTATTATTGGGTATGTGAACAAGGCTAACTATTACATTGTGAAAATGGTGGGGCCTTCCAAGGCAAAGATCAAGAGACCACGCCTAGTGAAGGAGGCTACCCTTGTAGTTGGATAAGCAAGCACCAAGAAGATCTATCTCAAAATCCCAAGCTTGCACACACATGTTGTAGGTTAGTATATGTATAGATGCATTCATTTTATATATTTTTTATGTTTATATTTTTAGTGTTTTTTTGCTAAGATATATTAATGCTAAAATGTTATGTTTGTAAATTAGGTAAGAGGGCTACTAAAGCGGTGACCACAACAATAGCAGAGGTAACCCCTCCTCAAGTTGAGGAGGAGGAAGCACCTAGAGAGGAGCTACATGAGGCCATAGAGGCCTTCCAAAAATTTCAGGCAAAGGGGTTGTTCCACCCTAAAGAGGGTGATTTTACCAACCTCTTTGATGGTGTGTAGTTGGGAGATCCCCCTAACCTCACACCGAAGGTCTTGCTAGGTAAGTGCTTTACATTGCCATCTATTGTTACTCTTTTTCTCTTGCATCTTTGGTTGTTTAGTTGTTGCTTATTACAATGTTGGGTTGCAACCTCAAATGTACCTATTAGCAGTCAATCTTCTATACCTACCTACCACATGAAGCCGTGGGTAGAGACACCAAACAAGTTTTCCTTCATGGAAGGCATTATTGAGGATATGGTAGACCACCTACAATAGGTAGATCCCAAGCTCAGTATGCATGCTATTGTTTTACTTACATTGCTTTACCGATTTTATGCTTATTCTGTTGCTAATGTTGTTTCACTTGTTACATGCGAATAGGTTCTAAGCTCCATTGGGATCTAAACTAGGTGGCTAAGGTGGATGCCATCCTTGAGTACCCTCTTAAAGTGGAGCAAGTGCCTCACCATATGTACAAGGTAACTAGCAAGTGTGTGCTTTCCTGTATGAAAGCATTATGTAGCTGTAGTTGCTCAAAAGAGCACTTGTGGAAATGCATGCATGAGCTTTAGGAGGGAGTGGTGAGCTACGATAAGAAGATCAAGGACCTCTAATCCCAATATGACTTCTTGACAGCTCAATCACAAGGAAGTAGTACTTGGCAAACCACAGAGATTAACTATGCCAAGTACTAGTTAGACATTCGAGGCAAGAATGAGGCCACTTGGGAGATCATTGAGCAGAGACTATAGATGAATTTGCTTACCCAAAAAAGTTAGGATTGGAAAAATTTCAGCACTAAGGTGTGTAAGTGGGGGCATACACAAAAAAAAACCATAAACACCATTATAAGCATGAGCAAGACACATATCTCCAATAGCTCAAAGAAGATTCTATCAACCATCATTGCCTTGAGATGTTTGTTGAGACAATTGGTGGGAGACAAACCTTCAAGATATTTACTTGCCACATAGTGGTTAGTGGTTCCCTGAAGTAGGAGATTATCACGCCTTCAGAGGAGACTTCATTTGCCACCTTTTTTATGCAACCATCCACATGGACTACCGTGGATGAAGACAAGACCCTTACAGGTGTTGACTTTAGCTAGGAGGATTGGCAGTAGCTATCAGAGGCCAAGATCCTCCGATGCTTGGAGAAGGGCCTTGATAGCCTACCTCCAAACATGGTTGATGTGGGACCCTCTCAGGTTAGTTTTTTTCATGTTTCTTTTATGCTTTTTTCTATTAGGTTTCATATTACACTCTTGCTTACAAATTTTTGTTTTATTATTGTTGTTTTTGATAGGCATCAGATGATGCTACAGGCCCCAGTAACACAGTAGAAGAAGAGGAGCCTCCACCCCCACCTAGTACCACTAGTTAAGTAGATCCTGATATAGCCCTATCATTGGGCATTTTTATATTTTTATGTATTTTTGCTGTATAATGCACATGGTCATGCTATTATTCTTATATTTTTGAGATGTAGTGGATTTTTGCTACACGGAGTGTATGATGAGTAGACTTTTGTATTCATTTGCTATGTGTTTGATGTTAATGATGCAATGAGTTGATGCAATTGCTAGTTTTAGGCTATTTCAGGCCACACGTGTAGATAACATTTTGATAGTTTTAGGCCATTTTGGGCCCCAATGATAGTTTACAGTCATTTCAGGTCATGCAGTAATAGAAAAGTTTTGTCAATTTTAGGCCATGCAGTGCCAGTTTAGGGCCACTATAGGCCATATGATAGTTTAAGGCCTTCTTGGACTATGTGTTGAAAGGAAAAAGATTGCTAGTTTTAGGCCTTGGTGGGCCGTAATATTTTTCAATTTTTAAATTTTTATGATTTTTATGCATTTTTCTTTTTTTTATCTGTAAACTGACTACTAAAAAGGTAACAAAGAGAAAATGCATGAACAAAAGAAATAAATGCATGCTAAGGTAAACAATGAAAAAATGCAAACAACCAAGCTAACATGAAATGAAAATGAAATGCAAACAAACAAAACTTGCAAAAGTGGGGCAGGTAGGCACCTAGCACCCATTGGACCAAGGGGATGCCTTAGTCGCATAGTTGTTTTCTAACCTGGTATGGGTTAGGGGGCACATAGGGCCTAGACAATATAATACGATACTCACCTTAACCTTTGTCAGCTATGTCAAAGGGTAGTTCTACCCACAAAGTGTCCTCCAAAAGGCTAGGGGCTCCTATTGGCTCCTCAAGTTGGTTTGCCTCACATTTTTTGCCTTCATCCTTTGTGGGATGTGTGTCATCGGGAAACTCCACCGCTGACCCTTGTTAAGTGTTAATGTTGCTAATGGTCAAAGGGGCTACATTGTCACCATATATGATAACCTCTCCGCCTTCATATGGAAGGTGGATTTCCTAATGGATAGGGGAGGAGATAGCCCATAACTAGGCTAACCAAGGCCTACCTAAGATAAGGTTGAAGCCCAACATCTCCTCAACTACAATGAATTCTGTTGTGATGGAGAATTACTCCCCCACCACAAAGGCTATTGTGACTATTCCCCTTATGACGACACACAACCTGTTAAAGGATTTTAGGCATGTTTTCTTTGTTAGCTTAATTTGATCAGCAAGACTGAGTTTGTCGATGACTGTGTATGGGATGACATTTTTTGTTGCCCCCATCATCAACATGCACCCTATAGATTTTACATTGCCCCACATGGATGGTGATAAACATCAACATAGTAATGAATTGGCCCTTCCCAAGGTCCATCTTGATTGCCTCATCACAAAATGCCAGGGATGTTGAACTCAATTCCTGCAGGGGAGGAGACAACATCACAGCGTGGATCGATTGCTCATCTACCAGGATGTCCTCCACAATAGGGATAAAGGTCAACATGTGGACTAAAACTTTATGGCGGGTGGAGGAGGTCATAATTAGTTCATACATGCTTAATGTTGTGTGTTTCTATTTCAAAGCCTACTTGACCTATGTCAATACATCAAGGAAGTTTTTTTAATTATTTGCTACTTTGTTCTTAGCCTTCATCTTTTCAACGCTTCCCAAGAGACCAATCTCTTATGGAGGAGATTTGGGCTTTGCTTGTCTTGTTTACTTTGGAGCCTTAGTGCTTTGTTATTGGTTGCTAGTTATAGTGGCCTTCTCAATTGGCTGGGTCATTGGGATAGAAGATAGGATGATGGGCTTTGGTGGGCCTAGTGCCCTTTGCTCTTGGTTTTGCCTAAGCATTTGATCATCGAGGTGCTCATTGGGCCTCCCAGGTTGCCATCTTGATTGCCTATTGGTGTTGGCTATAGAATGGGGCCTTGGGAAAATAGGGACTAATGCATTACCCACCACCAAACTCTAAATAGGTAGAAGTTTGCATGTTGTGGCACCCTCATGAAGAAGGGTGTTTGAGCTATTACCACTACAACATGCTGCGAGGGCTTGATCACAAAAGGTGTTATGGGTGCCTGAGGTGATTCCCCGATAACAAAGGAGGTCCTCAAACTAGTTGGGGATGAGGAGGTCCCAACATCATTAAAGGGTGCATGAACCATGAATGGTTCCCATGCTAGTTCTACATCATCACTAACGTTGATAGCATTGATGATGTATCTTGTACTACTTGCATTAAGAGGGTCCTTGTAAACCTCCATTGATTGGTTTTGGGGATGCATTGGGTTGGTTGCGTCAAGGTCCAACTCACCCTTGTCAATCATGTGTTGTATATTGTCTTGCAAAGCCATGCAAAAGTCTATATCATGACCTTGTAATTGGTGAAATTGGCAAAACTAATCCAAGCTAAGGGACCGAAGGATCATTAGGTAGTGTGGCTGAAGGATTCTTGAGGAGCTCACAATATCAATCATGCCACTTATGAGTGTCCTCAAACATCTACTTATACTAGATGTGTCTAACATGAAGTAGTTGGTCAAAGAGCTCTGACCACTTAATGGGCAATAGTGTGTACTTCAAGCAATCCTTGCACTCGAAGTTAGGCCTTGTGGTAGCTAGTGCCACTATGCTAGAACCAAATACCTTGTTGTTGGCCAAGGCCTTGGGTGGCTTGGCATTGGCTGGCTTAGCCTCATTAGCCACCGTTGTGATAGTTATAGTCGCTTGCTTACCCTTTTCTTTGTCTTTTTCTTTCTTTGCATGCAAGTTTTTGTAGGCCACATAGGTTGGATCCCTACTCGCCTTCACTACATCTTGAATGCTCTTGGTCTAAGCAAATGCTTGGCTTAAAGACTATAGAGTAAGGTAATATAGCTTCAACTTGATGAAGTCATTCACTGCATCTTTGAAAATGGCCAGCAGGTGTGTTTCCATAATAGCCTCATGGATCTCGTTAAGTGATGCACTCCAGTGTTGAATGAATTTTTGCATGGGTTCTAAGTGGCCCTACTTCACTTGCATCAATTAGTCTAGGGTTGCCTTAGGCTTCAAGTTGTACTTGAAGCATGTGATGAATTAGGTGAGAAATTCCTCTAAAGAAGTGATGAAGGCCCTAGGAAGCACATGGTACCAATCTAATGCCTTTCCCATCAAGGACATGGCAAACACATGGATGATTGTGTGTGGTCATGCCTACAGTAGGAGGCATTCTGACTAAAAGGTTACTAGATGGACGTTAGGGTGCCCTTCACCATTTTACTTGGTGAATTAGGGTAGCAGGACCCCAATAGGCAATGCTAGTGGTGGAACTATAGAACTGATTGGCTCATTCTAGTAAAAGTCCATCACATGGATGATTTCAAAGGAGGTAGCCTAGAGCTACTTAACCTCTATGGTAAGACTTTGGATCAACTGAAATGCTTGATACAAGCTTGGTGTGGTTGTAGCAGGCTGTGTGGGTTGTGCTGCCCACTATGGTTGTTGGGTGGTCCACAACCTAACTCTAGGTTATGTGACCACACGTGATGCTTGTTGCTTGAGCTATGCCATGGACACAGCACCTCGGCCTCACCACAGGTTTGTGGTTCAGCTGTTGTAAAGGGTGCCAACATGACAGGTGAAACGAATGACACTTGAGTCACATACACCAGGGGAGGAATGTGCATGACATGCACATAGGGTTATGTGGGCACAACAGTTGCTGCTACAATAGGCTGAATGGCCTAAATAGGCTAAACGTGCTGAAGAGGCTAGACACGCTATGAAGATAGCATAGGCTATGTAGGGATGGTGAAGCACACACTAATGGAAAAACTAAAGGGCAAAGCAACATCTTGGTGCATCTGCTATGTTTGGTGAGTTACCACCACAAGCATTGACCTAGATGGTGACACTGGGTTGCAAGATAGTGGAGGAACAAAAGCAAAGGCTATCTACTGGAATGAGGCATGGAGTGAGTCATCATGCTCAGATTAAGCATCAAACTCATCTAACTCCTCTTGTAGGGGCTCCTCATAGTCAGTCCCTACCTCATAACCCATGTTGTAGACAAGGTTGTCTAGCATCCACTAGTAGTCTTTCATGAGTGGGATAAAGTCCATATCAGAAGGAAACAATTCCCTTCCATTGTGATGAATGAGCTCATAACTACATTTGACATCCATTTTGTGGTAATCTAAGTATAAACCCACCTAGAATTTTGCTAAAAAATGAAGTTGTATTGCTCATCATTGTGCACCATGAGCTTAGAAGGTAGGTTGCATTGCTTAAAAGATTACCTCTATGCTAGGACAAGACACCCTAGCCCTAGGAAGGTTAATCAGGATCTCCCATTGAATGGGCTAAACAATGGTTGCGCTCGAAGCAAAGGTCGAAGGTTGCTTGGGGTTCATGATGCAAAGGTTGTTGAAGCAAAAGGGAGAAAAACAACTAAGTGCAAAAATGCAAGAAAAATGGCTATGTATAAAAATGCAAAAATGACTAACTTTGGAATGCACAAAAAAATGACTAAGTATAAGTTGCTGAAAAAATGACTAACTCTAAGACTATGCTTAAAGTCGACTACGCGCTATTGAGCACCCAGAATTTGGCTAAGTGTAAAGTATACACTATAGTGTTGTCTAGCGAGGTTCTAGGGGAATTGATAATAGGGACTAATCTACAGGAGGTGTAGAGATCATGCAAGGCAACAACCAAGGGAAGGCCAAAGAAGGAAATGGCGAAGGCTCTCCTTCTAGTGCCAGAAAACTGTAGCAACCAAAAACATTAAAGGCTAGAACGGTACACTGAGAGGTCCGCGGTTGCACAGCCTTAACCCTACATCAACATGAGGGCTTGTTGGGAACAGAGATGGGGTATCCAAAATGGTCTTGTTGGTTGAAATGGAACTTACAGGTGTTACAATAAAACAAGTGTCAAGGGTTTGCACAATGTTTGCAATGTCCATGGTGCCCACAGGAGTGAGCATAGTTAAGGGTCATGGTGAAAACATGTGAATTTATGCAAGAAAATATTGAGAAATGCTAATAGAATGCTAGAATATGAGTAAAAATGCTAAAGATGCACAAAGAATAAGAGAGAGAGAAATTGGCACCACCCCAAATGGGGGGGAGTGTAGTTAACTATGCTGAGAAGGTGAGGAGGTACACAATGTACAGACAAGTGCAGTAGGCAACATAGTCATAGTCTCAGGTATCTAGGTTGCAAAAACTAACATCCACCATAAAGTTCAAGCATACTGAGTTGGTTGCCATAGTGTCTTGCAAGTTACAATGGTCGATGGTATGCTGGGTGATGTGCAACAATGTCTACCCAAGAATGCCAAGTGTGCTTTGAAATGCTAAAATGCCAATCGATTGCTTCAAACACCAACCCTTAAAATGTGAAATACTGGGGTATTTATAGGGCTAGGGTTAGTGTGAGTCATGGATCAAGTGCCACGTGGTAGAGGGGTAGCCGGGACCATACTAGTCCCAACTACGCTCCCACTAAAGAAAATAGTGTTCTACTGGTGTTCTCCAATGGACCCTATGAGACTATCAGATTGCAAATGCGAATGCCAAAAAAATTGCAAAGTACCTAAAAATAATGCAAAATAGTGCAGTTTTGGAAACTATGCTCCAGGACTACAATATCCACTCTCTCAAGTGGTGTTGAGCATAGGTATAATTTAGGGGAAAATGGGGGGGGGGGGGGGGGGGGGGG
>MNCI01027941.1:6204-36971 GCA_015680685.1 Gnetum montanum | reverse complement strand
GGGGGGGCGGGCAAATGGAATGCAAATTGCTAATCTTGCTTGCTAAAGGAATGTTAGAGCTGAGATGTAGGCCAATGTTGAGTTCTAGAGGCTTCTGAAGGAAATTTTTCATGACTATGCTAACTACGCTCAGGAGTGTAGTCCAACAGTTAGATGGATTTTTCCAAGAAATGAGGTCTAGTGCAAACTACACTAACTACGCTTTGGAGCATAGTCTCGACAAGGAAAGCATAGCCCAAACACTTAGAAAAATCTAGCAAAAACTAATGTCTCTGTGTAGACTACGCTGACTATGCTCTAGAGTGTAGTAGGGAGCATAGCCTTAGAAGTTAGAAAATCCACCAAACTATTTCTTCCATCCTAAGCCAACCTAACAACTTCTGGCTTGACACTTAGGCAAATCTACAAAACTGGTCGTTTTCATGCTGACTACACTATAGAGTGTAGTCCTGGTAGGGAGAGAGTAGTCAAGACACTTAGAAAATTTGTTGTTATTGGCACTTAGAAAAATCTTGTAGATCGAGGTTATCTATGTCAACTACGCTAACTACACTCTGGAGCATAGTCCCAGCAGTGGGGAGTGTAGTCTCAACACTTAGAAAAATTCGCCAAGTTTTGACACTTAGGCAAATCTGTGGTCAAGACTCGGGAGCACAAATTTGGTGGTGTTTCAATGTGATGTGATGTTATGCCAACTATTGATGGATTGTTATGATAGAGTTAGCAACAAGGAAGGGACTAGTTAATGATTGTTGGATTTACCTTTGCTGTATGCAATAGTAAAGGTTGTTACCTAGACTCTAATCTATTGAAGAGGGAGATCATTATTACGTTCCAAGAAGAGGTATTAATAATTTGTTAATAAACTTGTAATAAATCGTTATTAATAATTTGACTAGTGGTTACTTTTTAGCATGTCATGCCATGGCAAGGACAACCCATACATGATTCATCATCCTAAGCTATACCAAATTAGTCCTTGAACATATGAGCATATTTTCCATAATAATTGTTATTGATTGTGTTGATTGTGAATAACAATTTTTGTAGTTACATGCACATCTTATTTTTTAACAACTATTTATGGTAGTGATGTGTTGGTTTAAAATAATTAAAATTAAATTTTATCATTGAAATAAATATATGCATGTAAAGTATGAGTATTGGAAAAGTGGCTTGTAGAATATGATAATTAATTTGGATTACTATCACCTAACATTGTATTTGAGCTTGAAAAATTTGGATGTAACAATTGCACTCTTTATTTCTAAGACAAATGTATATAAAAGGAGTTAACCTAAAAAAATGTTAATAATTTTTAAATATTTCACTTCATGTATATAAGCCTCAATCATTTTAAGAATTCAATAGTTTAAACTTTTCCATTTTAAACTTATTCTTTCAATGTCTTATCTTCTAAATCTTATATGTGTATTAATGGCTTTGAATTCCAAACCCAACATAGGTTCAATAAAGTATTTTTAGAAATTAGATTTACTTATAGGTTCAAGGACCATCACTTGAAATGATGGTAAGGTGCTTCTTTCTCATGTTGTAAGACTTGAGTTTGAGGTTGGGGAGAGCCCTTAAAAAGAGGTTACTCTTTTACTTATCCACTACCCTTTCAAGACCCCATACTAGCAGGATGAACATTAAGCCTTTGGGTTATGCTCTTATTTTTAAAATATTTGTTTGTAGGTTCTAATTTTCTATTGAACTTTTATAGCTTTAACGAGTTTTTAAAGTAACAATAAAGAAAAAAATTTGACAATGGAAGATGGACCATTTACTATAGTAGATACATGTGTTTTGTTGTTGGTAGGGATTTTGGTTATTTAGGAAAAAATTTATAGATGTAAAGAAGTTTGCTTGGAAATTCCTCTTAATTTTTGCATATGTTCATATGTGTTCATTTTGACTAATGTATGGCTTAGGATGATATGAATGATGTATGGATTGTCTTGATGTCATGATATATCCAAAAGTAACAACTAGAAAATTTTCAATAGTGGTTTGCTGGACAAAGCACTAATAATTCTTTCAAGAAAGAAATAATGATCTCCAAGAAATATTGAGATTTGGTAACAACATGATGTAGTTTTTGATAGGCTTAAAACTCTAGAAGTTTAGTAGTTTTGTGACAAAGTAGTTGAGCCACTAATATTAGATGATATATTAAACATGGTTTGGTAATAATAACATTTTGGCCTATATGATGAAATCTAAAATTAATAAGTCTTGTAGGAAAGGATTTAGATGATATGAATTGGATATAGGTTTGAGTAAACATGAAAACCATTTCATATTTGCAATGGATGATAATCTCCAAATTTTATGACTATTTGGTGATGGAAGGATGAGAAGTCATGTCATTTATGCTTGTTGTTATGCTTGTATAACATGTTGTGCAAAATAAATACCCATGCTTGTGGCCCTAGCTCCATGGTTCTTTTTCTTGTAGTTGAATGACAAGGTTTAATAATAGGCTCCTACACAATCATATGTACTAACTTGCTTCTTATTTACAAATGGAGCTAGCGGGTCAAGAGCATAGAAATATTAAATATAGAATCTATTATTGTAATTGATGTGATTTAATCAATTTGGACTTATGGTTGAGTCGAAGGTTTAAAGTAATTTTTCTTTAATTTTTTTGTGCTCTTTTCATTAGGGTAAGGAGAGTATTAGATTCCAAAAAAAAATATTACTAATAAGCATCTTCAACAAACCATGTCTTCTAAGCACCTTGTTGCTATGAAAATTTTATAGGACAGTAATCAAGTTTGTTATCTCATATGGTATCGAATGTTAGAAAATATAAAAAATATATGAATAACAAGTGAGTATGGCAAAAATATGAATCCTTTGATGAATGTTAAATATCACTAGAAGAGGTAAACTACACACCATATAGACATTTGAGGAAGACTTGGAGTGGCTTATATGTCAAATAAGTTGCATGAATGACATCTGAGATGGTTTAGACATATGCAAAGAACATTAGAATAGAAGCCTATAAAAAAAGGTTGGTGCATCACTGTTCTAGGAAAGACACCAAAAGGAAGTTCAAGAAAGACATGGGAAAAAACATTTGAATAGGATTTGAGTAAATAGCAAATAAACAAAGATCAAGCTCTTCATAGAGGCGAATTATGAAATCAAACTCATGTAGCTGACCTCATTTTATTGGGACAAGACTAGGATGATGATGATATGGTTTTGTATTAGAGTAATTCTTTCCTCTTAAGAAATATTATTAGAGAATCTCTAGGAATCTCTACTGTAGTGTGTAAATATATATTGGTGAATGATAATAATTTTTTTTAATATTTTCTTTTTAAGTAAAAGTAACATTGAATATAAGAATCATTACGTAAGCCTCAATGCTCATCTCACTAAAGAGTATCCCAAGATGAGTGAAAGTCTAACCTGTTCAAATGGTTGTGCCGAGACTTGAGCCTATGTCTTTTGACTTGAGAAATAAGCAACTTACCATCACTTCAAATGACAATGCCTAGTAACCTTGAACATAGCTACTATAAATAATAATTAGTGTTATAAGATCTTAGTATTTTTGTTAGTAAAATAATTCTTGAAATTCTAGTTAGAAAACTCATATTGAATTTTTTTCTTCAATTTACTAAATATAAAATTTAAGCAAGACACATTGATAATTATTTAAATGATTTAATATTATTGTCCAGAATTACAGCTCTATTATATCTTTTATGATTAAATTACTCTTGATTAAAACACTTTTATATAATAAAATATTAGGAAATTTTATTAAATGCATTTAGTTTTAGTTTTATTATGTTATAAGTTTTATTTCTAATATATTTCCATAAATACAAGAACAAAGTTATCGTTTATGTAAATCATGGGTTAGGTCGAGTAGATTGTTAGAGGATATATATAGTTAAAAGGTGTAAGATTCCCACACCCATAACAAGTTCTCACCATCATAAAATTTCATATATAGATTTCTAATTCCTGCGGTTGCTTTTTCAAGTTCTGCCCATTATGCCGAAGCACCATAACATATGATCTTTAGAAAAACTCTTTTACAAATATTCACCGTTCATTACTTTAACCCAGATGATGTATAAATATTGCGTAGTTGCAAAGTGTTTAAGGACGCAGCACATATCAAAAATGCTTCTCGCCGTCTTTGAAGAAAACCAGTGTAGTGTCGTTGCAGAAGTGGAGTTAATTTTGCTCCTTTTGTCAGACGGAACGTTCAAATTCAAGAAGAAAAAGAAGCAACAGTAGCCCCAGTTTTACGATTGCATTGCACACTCACGTAATTACATGGATGTAGCCACCGATGTTAGCCACCGAAAACATCGGTGGCTGGAAACACCGAGAATAGTTTTGACCCCGGATCTGCGCGCGAGGGCCATGCTGCATAAAACAGAAACGGTCGGACTTAGTGGTGTCACTCAACCTTTTGCAAACGTGTAATTTAGAAACAATACTTATAGCGTAAGATAACAGTTATTAAATGCAAGGAAGCGAAAACGATGTAAAATGCAATGACAAGGAGAAAAGCACAGACAAAGTCAGCCAAATATGCGCTTGAACACAGATTTAAAAGCCAACAATGCCCAATGCTAAAAAGCCAACTGAATTGCCAACCCTTTGAGTGTTGCTCGTCGGGTATTTATAGGGCCAGGAGGACGCGAGAAATGAGACCTGGATGACACATGTTCTGGATCCACAAGATGTTGACGTGTCTATGTTGCATGAACAAGCTGGTCATGAACTTGTCATGCTGCAACTATGCTGTCAGGACTGGAGATTGTGTCAACAATACAAACAAGGGAAGCACACTGAAGTAGCACAGCCGCCTGCTATGTTGTGCTACACTGTGGTTACGTTATGTTATGCTATGTAACATAACATAACGTAACCACGAAGAAGAAGTTTGCGTTGGAGTTAATTGCATGTGGTGGAAGCCTGCATGTTTGCTACGCTATGCTACACTATGTAACGTATCATAGAGTAATAGCTAGCCTTAACTGTGATTTGCATTTAAGTTGTAAACGTTTGTTTGAAAGATCATGCTCACAATCTGCAACCTTTGTTCTTTGCTACGTGAAGCCTTTGAACTTGTTGATCTTGCATTTTGAAATGCCTTTTGTCGTTCTTGCATCATTGCTAAGCTGTGTTACGCTATGCAGCATAATATAGCATAGCAGCCAACATAGCCTGCTTTTTGCTTAATCCGTTATTTTTTTAGTAAGAGAAGCTTTGCTGAAGGATTTGAAGTCGAGAGAGGCAACTGATTTTGAAAGCCGAAGGTGCTTACCGAGCAGAACTGAAATCACTAAGTAAACTGGGCCTTTCTGTCTTGCTTTTGCTACACTGTGTATTGCTACACTATGCTACATTGCGTAGCATAGCACAAAGTAGCACTTTATCTTGCAACAGTTCACAATTGATTGCATGAACAACCACTGCGTAGCATAGCACAACGTAGCACTTTATCTTGCAATAGTTCACAGTTGATTGCATGAATGCCTCCTACATTGTGACAATTGCGGAAACATGCCTCCTACGTAAACATGGAAAGTCCTAAAAACGATTCAACTTTCTAATGTAACAATGTGATAGCTTTGGAAATTTCTATTCATTGTTATCGGTAATGGTCTCATATTTTTCTAATAAATGGTAACTGGTTCCGGTGCCTTACGGTTTCTTGATGGGAGAACACGGCACCAGGAATCAATTGCAGTATAGCAGTTCAGGTCCCTTTCACAGTCGCTTACAGTCTGCATACACCATCACCGCAGAGCGCCCGTGTGAAAGAAGATCCAGAACATTCATCAATGGCATCAATGGCTGGAGGTCAGTTCGATCTATTTTTTCAAATTGATTTGTGCATTTTTGTTTCATGCACATTTGTAGATTAAGAGATCTGTTTTTTACATGCTTCCGCTTGTGCAATCGGGTTCTCGATGCACGTTAGATTTCTTACATTTGGTATCGGAGCATTTGGATCTCTGCCTTGATGCTTAGTTTTGTTTTTCTGGGTTTTCTGCGATTTCTGGTTTTTGCTGCACTATTTCTGTCTGCGAATTTTTGCGATTTCTGGGTTTTCTACGATTTGCGGCAATTGTTCAAAGATATTGTAAGAACCGCTTGAGGTTGAATTTGCTGCTATGTTTTTTAACCTGCTCAGATTTTAAATCGCTTATTTTGGACCTGGGGAAGGGACTGTTACAATTTAATTTATTCACTGGATGGAGTTTTATTACATGCGGCTTTTTACACATGTTTCCAGTTCACTATGTAAAGATTTTGGAAACGATAGAAGGTCTGTCTTAAATTATTGTTGATCGGCAATTTACAATTTCAGGAATTATTGTTGATCCATTGGCATTCCTCGTGCGAGTGCGTGCTCTGTTAGGGTTTCTGGCACTTCCTAATTAGGAATTTCTTCAAGCATTTAGAAAATTATTTGTTTGTCATACCATCTGTCCGCAACCCATTATTTTATTTGATGGTAGTGTTTTTCCGTTGCTTTGATGCCCATGTTGGAATCACCTTTTGAAATGTAGATAAGTTTAGTTTTTTTTTATCATACAAATTCCATCAAAATAAAGCATATTGTCAAACTGGCAATACCGTTTTGCATTGGTATAACTGCTACACCCGTAACACAATAATAGAGTTTGATTAGTCCAGTACAACTACGAAATGGTAGCTTCATATTGTGCCTATTTCTGGTAATTGTGCTTCTGGTTTACAGAATTTTGAAAAATTGTTGCCATTCTGCGTTACTTGCTGTGTAGCACATGGCAGAAGGTTATTTCATTCATGAAAATTCAATTCTTCTTTTATGGCAATTTTCTATTTGCTTGCATTAATAACAATAGCAGGAAAATATATCACTAGTTTAGTCAATATTGATTTTGTCAACATTGATTTTGATGCATAATGTAATCGTTTGTATAACTAGAAAGAAATTTTTGCATCATTTACTAGTGATCCTTATATTTTGTATAGTCTAAGAGTGGCCACAGCATCTTTGATTATACAAAATTATAAATTAAGAGTTTTAGATCACATAAGTAATTGTGATTAATCACATATAATATAATAGACTTTATCCCACAGGAATTTCTATTATATTTAACGTGGTCAATCAGGATGAAATATTGAATTATTTTTCTTAATTTGCCCACAGGGATTAAGAAAAGGCATATAATTCAATAGTTTCCTCATAAGGATATATGAATCTATTTGAATTAAAATTTAGCCCACAGGCAATTTTATGTCATTTGATTCATATTTTGCACGTTTTACATAGGTAAATGTGCCCTAAGGTATTTCATCACATATATAGTATTGTGATTAATCATCTGTCATATAATAGATTTTGTCCCACATGAATTTCCATTATATTTACAGTGATTAATCAGGGTGAAGTATTGAATTATTTTTCTTAATTTGCCCACAGGGATTAAGAAAAGGAATATAGTTTAATAGCTTCATCATAAGAATATATGAGTCTGTTTGAATTAAAATTTAACCCACAGGCAATTTTATGTCATGTGATTCATATTTTTGCATGTTTACATTGGTACACATGTCCTACAGTTTATAGCCTCAAATTAGTGACATAAGCATGTTTATTTTGCAGCTATGCAACCTGTAAATTACTCTGACTTTAAATGTGACATTCCTGAATTGATGGGTGATAATTACAAGGTGTGGAAGGAGAGAATTCTCCTTCATTTAGGATGGATGGACATTGATTATGCTATCCGTAAGGATGAACCACCTGCGGTTAATGCAACCAGCCATCCAGATGATATTGGTCTTTATGATAAATGGGAGCGATCTAATCGTCTCTGCGTAATGTTCATAAAAACCAAGATCTCGGCTGGTATACGTGGATCATTGGAACAGTATAACAATGTGCGCGCTTTGTTAAAAGCTATTGATGAACAATTTGAAACATCAGACAAAGCGTTGGCCAGCACCTTGATAATGAAGTTCTCATCCATGAAGCTTAATGGAATTGGTGGTGTGCGTGAGCACATCATGCACATGAGGGACATAGCGGCTCAACTAAAAACACTTGAGGTTGAGATGTCTGAATCTTTCCTTGTGCACTACATCCTAAACACGCTCCCACCGCAGTATGGACCCTTTAAGATTTCTTACAACACACATAAGGATAAATGGTCAATTAATGAATTGATGACCATGTGTGTGCAAGAAGAGGGTAGACTTGCCATGGAAGCAAAGGAAAGTGTGCATCTGGCTATGCAAGGAAAGAATACAAAACAAGTCAACACTAAAGGGAAGGGAAAAATCCCTCCACAAGCTGATATCAAGAAGGAATCTAGATGCTTTTTCTGTAAAAAGAAAGGGCACATAAAGAAAGATTGCCTTAAACATCAGAGATGGCTTGAAAAGAAAGGTACTCAATCCTCATTTGTTTGTTTTGAATCTAATATGGTTGATGTTAGTCATAACACATGGTGGATTGACTCCGGTTCTACAATCCATGTTACTAATTCCTTGCAGGGATTAGCAAACCTAAGGAAGCCAGTAGGAAGTGAGTCATGCATCTATTCGGGCAACAAGATGCGCTCACATGTGGAAGCGATTGGCACATGCAAATTAGTTTTAAGTAGTGGTTTTGTTTTGGATTTGGAAAGGACATTTTACATTCCTTGTTTTTCAAGGAATTTAATTTCTGTATCAAGGCTTGTATCATTGGGATTTTCCTTTAACTTTTCAGATACTATGTTCAGTTTATCTTATAGATCTGAAATAGTTGGAAATGGTACATTAACAGATGATCTTTTTCAACTTACTTTACAAAACGACACTTCTTACACTTCTATGCATGTTCATGCTGGCATTAAGCGATGTGTTATGAATGAGGAATCCTCTATGTTATGGCATCGTAGATTAGGCCATATCTCCATTGAGAGAATCAAGCGCTTGGTAACTGATGGAGTACTTAGTACTCTTGATTTTACTGACTTTGACACTTGTGTAAACTGCATAAAGGGAAAGCAGACCAATGTGTCAAAGAAAGGTGCCAAGAGGAGTTCTGCCATATTAGAAATCATACATACGGATATTTGTAGTCCAGATATGGATGCATATGATCAACGGTATTTCATTACCTTTATTGATGACTACTCACGATACATGTATCTCTACTTGCTTCATCACAAAAATGAAGCTTTAGATGCCTTTAAGGTATTTAAGGCTGAAGTAGAGAAACAATGCGGTAAGCAAATAAAGATAGTGAGGTCTGATAGAGGTGGTGAATACTATGGTAGATACACTGATGATGGACAAGCACCTGGTCCCTTTGCTAAGTTTCTTCAAGAGCATGGGATTGTTGCCCAATACACTATGCCTGGTTCTCCGGACCAAAATGGTGTGGCAGAAAGAAGAAACCGAACATTATTGGACATGGTGCGGAGTATGCTTAGCAGCTCCAAGCTTCCTAAGTCTTTGTGGAATGAAGCCCTTAAGACGGCAGTGTATATATTAAACCGAGTTCCAACCAAGGCTGTCTCTAAGACACCATTTGAATTGTGGAAAGGTTGGAAACCGAGTTTGCGACATATACGCATTTGGGGATGCCCGTCTGAGGTAAGAGTCTATAATCCACAAGAGAAGAAGCTAGACCCTAGGACCATAAGTGGGTATTTCGTTGGATATGCCGAACGGTCTAAGGGATACAGATTTTATTGTCCATCACATACTACTAGGTTTGTGGAATCAAGGAATGCTAAATTTCTTGAGAATGACTTGATTAGTGGGAGTCATCATTCCTGGAACGAAATTCCAGCGACTGATCATGCGGATGCTCAACCCTCTACTTCAAGTACTCGATTGATTGTTGTACACAACACGCCTACAGAACAAATACGTGATGTACATCCACCAGTCGTTGAAGTTCCACAAACTGCTGGTCAAGACATAGTAGATCCAGCTGAACAACAGATACCAGTTCCTGTTGAACAGCCCGTTGATCATCTTGCCCCTCAGGAGCCTGATGAACCAACATTAAGACGATCTACTAGAATAAAGCGATCAGCGATTCCTAGTGACTATATAGTGTATCTACAGGAATCTGACTACAACATAGGAGCCGAAAATGATCCTGACACGTTTTCACAAGCCATGAGTTGTAAGGAATCCGACTTATGGTATGATGCCATGAAAGATGAGATGAACTCTATGTCCACTAATGGAGTCTGGGATCTTGTCAAGTTGCCCAATGGTGTTAAAGCCATAGGATCCAAATGGGTCTTCAAGACTAAAAGAGACTCCTTGGGCAACATTGAAAGATATAAGGCTAGACTTGTTGCCAAAGGGTTCACTCAGCAGGAGGGAATAGATTACATGGAGACCTTTTCTCCTGTATCTAAGAAGGACTCCCTTCGTGTGATCATGGCATTGGTAGCTCACTTTGATTTTGAACTACATCAAATGGATGTGAAAACAGCATTCCTTAATGGTGATCTAGAGGAAGAGGTTTATATGAAACAACCTGAAGGATTCTCCTCTAATGATGGTGAGCAATTGGTATGCAAGCTTAAGAAGTCTATATATGGCTTGAAACAGGCCTCCCGTCAGTGGTATTTGAAATTCCATGATGTCATCACTTCATTTGGCTTTGAAGAAAACATCATGGATCAATGCATATACCAGAAGGTCAGTGGGAGTAAAATCTGTTTTCTTGTCCTCTATGTGGATGATATCCTTCTTGCAACCAATGATCATGGATTTTTATATGCGGTGAAACAATTTCTCTCTAAGAATTTTGACATGCAGGATATGGGTGAGGCATCTTATGTCCTTGGCATTAAGATCCATAGGGATAGATCTAGATATATTCTGGGTCTATCGCAGGAAACCTATATTAATAAAGTTCTAGAGAGGTTTCGGATGAAAGATTGTTCACCAAGTATTGCACCCATTGTAAAGGGTGACAGGTTCAATTTGAACCAGTGCCCTATGAATGATTTAGAGAAAAGTCACATGAGCAACATTCCATATGCTTCAGCTGTTGGAAGCCTTATGTATGCTCAGGTCTGCACACGACCTGACATTGCATTTGCTGTGGGGATGTTGGGCCGATATCAGAGTAATCCAGGTATCGACCACTGGAAGGCTGCAAAGAAAGTCATGAGGTACCTTCAAGGTACAAAGGATTACATGCTTATGTATCGACGAACTGACCATTTGGAGGTGATTGGCTACTCCGATTCAGACTTTGCTGGCTGCGTTGATTCCAGGAAATCAACATCAGGTTATGTTTTTATGCTAGCTGGAGGAGCCATCTCCTGGAGGAGTGGAAAGCAAACCTTGGTTGCTACTTCCACAATGGAGGCAGAGTTCGTTTCTTGTTTTGAGGCTACTTCACATGGTGTATGGTTAAAGAGTTTCATATCAGGGCTTAGAATTCTGGATTCAATATCTAGGCCATTACAGATATTTTGTGACAATTCAGCTGCTGTCTTTATGGCTAAGAATAATAAGAGTGGCAGTCGAAATAAACACTTCAACATAAAGTACTTAGCCATAAGGGATCGCATTAAAGAAAATAAAGTGGTCATAGATCATATCAGCACTGAATTAATGCTAGCTGATCCTTTGACCAAAGAAATGCCACCACGGTCATTCAAGGATCATGTCACTCGGACGGGACTTGGTTCCATGATGTAATATGTTGTACAACATTTTAATGAAACTCTATTCAGTTGTGTGTTTTCTCATATAGTTGCGCATAAAGTCATTAGAGAACACACACATAAGGTTGGACCGCGAATAAACATTGGGTTTGTTCATACAGTTATAGTTACCATATAAAGGAATTGACTTTGAGAAATAATACATTGTAATACATGGAAGATACTACTCGCATTAAGAAGAACTATCGCCATGATTCATGTATTTGTTTCTTGAAAGTTGGATATTAGAATAAATATGGAGACCAAGTGGGAGATTGTAACAATTGTGGAAACATGCCTCCTACATTGTGACAATTGCGGAAACATGCCTCCTATGTAAACATGGAAAGTCCTAAAAACGATTCAACTTTCTAATGTAACAATGTGATAGCTTTGGAAATTTCTTATTCATTGTTATGGGTAATGGTCTCATATTTTTCTAATAAATGGTAACTCGTTCCGGTGCCTTACGGTTTCTTGATGGGAGAACACGGCACTAGGAATCAATTGCAGTATAGCAGTTCAGGTCCCTTTCACAGTCGCTTACAGTCTGCATACACCATCACTGCAGAGCGCCCGTGTAAAAGAAGATCCAAAACATTCATCAATGGCATCAATGGCTGGAGGTCAGTTCGATCTGTTTTTTCAAATTGATTTGTGCATTTTTGTTTCATGCACATTTGTAGATTAAGAGATCTGTTTTTTACATGCTTTCGCTTGTGCAATCGGGTTCTCGATGCACGTTAGATTTCTTACATATTCGAGTAGTAGCGTAGCAAACTTCTTAACTAGAAAACTTGTCAAACTGTTTTGTGCATCCTGAGCACCGCCAACATGTGGTTTTTGAGTGAAATGTCAGCTGGATGAATTGTTCAGGTAGGTGGGCAGGCTCAAGAGTCCGTCAGGCCTATCAACACTGGGTGTAGAAAACTTGCCAAACTACACACTACACAATCTAAACTCAGAGCATCCATTTTCTGCCAAATTGCTGTAACTCAAAGCATCCATTTTCTGCCAAATTGCTGTGGAAATTCTTTGCCCCTAGTAAAGAAAGAGGGTCGCTTTTGTTCTTCGGAAAAGTAGAAATTCTTGCATTTTCTTGCAAAAAATCGTTGTGGTGCCATTGCAGAACTGCTGGTGCTTATGCTCCTTTTCCAAGAATTCAATTCCGAGGAAAAAAGGAGCACCAGCATCACCATTTTTTCGATTACATTACATAATTGTGCTGATCTCATGGATGCAAATATTATTCATAAAAATTTGCAGCTTCTGCGTTTTGTTCTCTCCATTGTTTCCAAGATTACTTACCCATTAAGGTTTGGTGGCGCTTCTTTTTCTGATTTAAAGCTTTTGTCAGAGTTGAGTTTGCTCACCCATTAGGGTTTTGTGGCGCTTCTTTTTCTGATTCAAAGTTTTCGTCAAAGTTGAGTTTGCTTCTCTGCGTGCATTAGTTGGCATATTTTGGGTGCCCTAAGCGTGTACTGCCACATAAAATTCAAAACCAATAGGGTTTCCATCCTATAACTGTTATGTTTAAGATTTTACTTATTTTTTCATAATATTTCTGTTGTCATTCTCTTTTCATAATCTAGATTGCCATTGTTTTATTATATGTGTTCTTGAACGCATATGAAAATTATCTTTTCAACCCATTTACAAGGACACTCAACCCGGTTATCGTTAGTAGAGGCATTTTTTATCATTTACCATGAGTTACTCGGTTTGGCTGCTGCAGCAAAGTTTATTTAATGTATGTAACTTCATGGATGCCTTTTTTCTTCGGAGAAGTAGAAATTTTGGCCTTTTTCTCTTTTTTCTTTTTTTTCTTTTTCAGAAAATCATTGTGATGTCATTGCAGAACTGGTGCTGTTGTTGCTCCTTTTCTGAGACGCAACGACATTCGAATTCCGAAAAGAAAAAGCAGCAATAACACGAGTTTAACGATTCCGTCACATTATCATGCTCATCTCATCGATGTTAATGTTATTGATACAAGATTTGCAGTTATGGAGTTTTGTTCTTTCCAAAATTTCTCATCCGTTAGGGTTTGGTAGCGCTTCTTTTTCTGGTTCTGGTATTTCATGAGCGTTTAGTTTGCTTCTCAGCGTGCATCAATTGTAGTTGGTATGAGTTGGGTGCCCGAGGCGTGTATTGCCACATAAAATTTTCATCCAGTAACTGTTATATTCAAGATTCTATTTAATTTTTTCTATTGTCTTTGACTATTCATAACCTAGATTTATCTGCCATTTTTTGTTAGTTATAGGAGTTCTTGAAAGTATGTGAAAATGATATTTTCAACCCATTTTCAAGGACACAATGCAATTATTGTTAGTAGAGCCATTTTTTTAATCATCTACCATCGGTTACTTTGCTGGTGCAACAAAGTTTATTTAATGGAGTGCAATTCAGTTTTTTAATAGTTCAACTGGTTGATTCATTGTTTAACAAAAGAAATTTAAAAAGCATTATTATATTTCTTTGTAGTTCTTATAATGTAATGTTACCGATATATTTTAGAAAACAAGTCATTTTTTCAAATTTTGCAAAGAGATTTATAATAAGCTAACATATACTTTTAATTTGGTATCTTGTTTTATATTGCTTCTAGAAAATGATTGTGTTTTCTTTGTTAGAAAATTTCGTTGATTCATAGATCCTACTGTCATTTTACCATGTCTTAATTTAGCACTCTATCAACTCATCAACATCAATATATCATATGTCTTACCGAGAGTTATATGATATGACTTGACCCTCACTAACTCCAATAGGAAGATAACAATCATAGCAATATGGGACAGCCATGTGAAAGAGAAATATAATAAACTTCCTTACTTGTATTGGTAGGGCTTCCAGACCACGAGTGTTGGTGAAAAACACAAGTGAGGTAAAATTGACAATAAAAACCCAATTTGTGAGTGAAATGTGAATTTTGAGGGTAAAATTGAACATTTGGATAGTGAGTAGATGAATGGAGAAAGTGTAGATGTTGTCCAAATTAGTTAAGGCCAAAACAGGGTTGTTTTGACTAAGTGTCCTAAGATTGATGTTGGAGCCAAAAAAATTCTAACTTTGGAGACTGATGTTGATACTAAAATATTCTAAGTCTAGAAGCTATCGTGAAAACTTATATTCGACTCCCAAGCATTGCATTAGATGCTTGAATGTAACACCTATAAAGTGGGTA
Source organism: Gnetum montanum (assembly GCA_015680685.1). Taxonomy (NCBI): domain Eukaryota; kingdom Viridiplantae; phylum Streptophyta; class Gnetopsida; order Gnetales; family Gnetaceae; genus Gnetum; species Gnetum montanum. Next base: position 22,064 of record MNCI01027941.1, on the reverse strand, counting down.
ACATTATCTAAAATTATGTTCTAGGTACAGCAAATCTATTTGGACATGTTGTTGGAAAAAGAGAGGTCATATAGAAGCAAAATGTTAGTACAAGCATGGTTTTTCCTCCTAATTACTTCAGCAAGAAGAAATAAAAAATGAAGAGAAATATGAAGATGAAGAAACTAATGTTGAAATAAGTGAAGGAAAGAACTCAAATATGATGGCATTTAACAAGTAAAGAAACTTCCCATACATGTCTAGATCATTGATAATGGGTGATCTAATCACATAGCACCCAACAAACAAGATTTCATAAAGCTTCAAGAATGCAAAGGCCTTGGAAGAATTAAGGTTGCAATTGGAAAAAGTTGAAGATTGAAGACATAGATAAAGTACTTCCCAGCTTGAAGAATGACCAAAAAATAACTATCTATGATGTGTTTTCTATTCCCAAGTTATCTAATTCATTGTTATTCGTTGGGAAAATTTCATGAAGGGACAATAATGTATCATATCAAACAACCATGGTATAATTGCTAAGTCTAGAATGTTGGACAATCAAACCTATCTCCAGACAATTCAAACAAAAATCATCCATAAGAAGACCCAAGGGTTTTTGAAATTTCCAAAAAAAAAATTTAATAAAATAGGTAGTAGAAGAAGACATTACAAGCCTTGAAGGTTATCCCTTCTTCCTCAAAGAAGTAGATCAACCATTACAAGTTCAATAAAGTGAAGAAGCACCAGCATGTTGAAGTCTTGAGAAGAAGATTAAATGTAGTGGAAGTAGCCAATAAAATAAAGAAGTGATTCATATCTTAAGACAAAAATTGAAGACAAGTAAGAAATTCAGCTCTACACCATGCACCTTAAAGAAGGGATTGTTCAAAAAATTGGTTGTATAAAGCTAAGTGATAAAATTTAAGTAATTAATAAGTGACAATATTAAAGCCTCATGTGGGCTCCCTCCTATGTTATTTTTCTCATTTTCCATATCATGCTTATGTGTTGGCCTAGTTTTATGTTTACAATCGTGTATTTGGTATGGTAAATCCATATGCTTTTTAAAGATATCTCCATGTAAATGTCACATAACATAATTGTATTTTAAATAACTATAAAGAAGAAATTAAAAGAAGTTAAAGGACAAGTCCTCACTGCCCTCCAACAATCATCTCATGTTTGGGACCACAAGAGGGAATGTGTCACCTATCTATGTAGTTGGACCACAACTCTTGTGTCATTATGATTTAGGATGAGATTAGATATTGAATGTTTTAATGTATAGTATGTTCCTAAGCCATTCTCCATCTATATATTCATGTAATTATCTCTTCTTCATGTATGAAGGAATGAATAAAAGTAATGAAATGCTGCAAGTTTGAAGACCTTTATCTAATTTTGAAGGAATGAATAAAAGTAATGAAATGCTGCAAGTTTGAAGACCTTTATCTAATTTTAATTCCATAGCATTTTTAACTCAGTTCTATCTCATCTCATTTTATTTATCTAATCCATATAATCTTTTTTCACTTATGAGGTAATTGAGTTTCCAAAGAAACTTGAAATAACATGCTTTTATTGTTTGGAGCATGCTTTGGTGGCCCAGAGAAGATTATATTTAAAAATAGGCTTTACTTCCTCACAATGAAAAAAAAAAAAAAAACAAAAAGTGTCATGATACACGAGAACTCCATCCTTCTGCTCGGTGACTTTCCAATAAATCCTGAAGTTCTTCAAACGTAATAAAATTTCTAGTTTTCATAATTTCATCGTGTACCAAAACATGTAACTCACCGTGATCTTCCAATGGTTCAACATTCAGGAAGATATTTTAACTCAATTTTAATTAAAGAATTACAATATTTCTAAAATTTTATTCACTTCATTCAAATTCCTAAGGAATTGCAGGGAAAACAAAATCTGAGATGTTTCGAGAGCACAATTCAAATATCTAATTGCAATAGTGGTAATACTATGGACATAAAAATTTAACTATCACAAAAAAATTTATAATTGGTATCTATAGTACCGACTTCGGGTCATCCGCATCATGGTCAAAACCTGATCAGGAATACTTCTCAGCAATCACAGGTGCAAAATTTGATTATTATACAAAAAAATCAGTTTGCAGCCAAAATGCCACATATAGCAACATATATGAGTTCCATTATAATTTTTTCCCTTCAGCAGTAACAGATAAAAGCAATTTAAGGGAGAGACAGCTATTTAAGGTGATTTCTGACTCTACTGTATTCAATCAATCTCCGATATTGAATATGAACTATTTAGAAGCACCAGACAACTATTAATCTCGAGCTTGAGTTTTGCAACAGATACGCTGTTAATTCAGAGAATATCCCAACTCCGCAGTCAAATCTTTGTTACAATTTTGTATGATCCTGTAAATTCCAGCAATTGAGTTCTGGCGTCTCATGAACCCCCACTAAGCAAATTTGAATGCAAATCATGGGCGAGCGACTGCAAGACAAAAATGCCATGACAAAGCATGCTCTTTAAAACTAGCTTCAATCAAGCATAAAGATACTGTAGCTTAATTGAAAAATACTAAACAATGTTTTCATTTTAGTGAAAAAAAAACTAAAAATAAAACAAATTCAAGAGATACAGCATTCATTCACGAGACTGAACATACATGTAACTAAAGCAGGTAGCACACGGATTTCAGTCTAACGACATGAAAGATTATGGATGTAAAACAAAGCAGTACTTGTATCATCACAAATGACAAAATAATGGATTTGTACAGGCACTTAATGTTTCTATCATGCTATACTCCTAAAAGCAACAACTCGTGTTTCTAGTTAGACAACCATGTTAGACCACTTGAGGTTTCTAGTTCTAATAAAGCGTTCAGAAATTTGATTGTGTGATTGTTCTGTCTTTCTCCCTAAACATAAATCATTAAACTCAGGGGGCAATGGACAACTAAAACATAAAGAATCTGAAATTTTAACAATTATTCACAGCTAAACGTCCCTAGATACCTAACAGGTTTTCAATCAATTTAAATCAGAACAAAGAAAGTCAGAATGAACTGAACCATTAAGAATCTAAAAATACCACAGCAAAGCAATGGCATGGTTGCTACAAGTATATTGGTTGAACATCATGTGGCTCTACAAATATAGAAAAGCACTGTGACATTAAAGAAACACAAACACTCATAGGGTTGAGGTGAAAAAATTGATGCTTATGAGACAAGCAACTGATTTCCGTTATGAAAAAAATAAAGCATTCAGTTAGATAATTTCTAAACTATATGAATTTTTAATTCAGATAAAACTTGCCTGAGCCTGAGACCGGAAATACATGAATGGAGTATATCTCAGAAAATTTGAGACTCGTGATGTGTAGATGTCAGCATATCTGAAGGCATGATAAAGAGCATTATCCCTTAAAACCAGGAAAAAGTGACCCAATCATAAGCTTAGTTTAATAATAAAATAATCTAGTTTTGATATAAATAAATAGAGAACTTATGTAATACTTTTCAATTTGCCTTGTCAAATGACTCTTGTCCCACAGACCAGCACGAGAAAGATAACCCCACCTATAAACCCACATGACAAAAAAACCAAAGAATTAAAACCCATATAAGAATTTACCAAAATAGGGAGAACACAAAAAATTGCATTAACGTGCACAGAAAAACATTATTCTCAAATGCGTCAGGTTGAAGTAGGTTAGGTTTTTTCCATATTGCAATTTCCCAGCATTATTTTCACATTCATTCGTAACATCTAGAATGTTATCTACAATTCAATAATGGAGAGGACTAAACGCAAAAATGTTTTTTAACACCTTTTATTGAAGTACTCTCCATCTGCCTCTAGCATTGGTGCAATTTTCTCATCCAACCTCCTCATGACAACAAGAAGCTTCTGCATGTTCTCTGCAAGTTCATCATCATTCATCTCTGTTGTGTCTTTTGTCTACAAAACAGAAAAAGATTTGTCGAACATTAAAATAGAAAATGTTAACCATCATGGTCTAGAATGACAAAATTAAAAATCATGCAGCCAGAAAACACGTTACTAAGGAATTTATGCTTTGCATTCTTAACTTCAACATATAAAATAGGACATCAGCCTACACAGTCTATAATATGAATGTCTGATACTACAACTCAAAATTATTTCAGGATGCTTTTCAAAGCCCTCTAGATACTTTTGGTTGAAAATTGCATGTTCAGGTATAAACTTGGCATGCATGATATCAATTTTCAATCAAGTTTTTTTGAGCTAAAAATGAATACCTTAAAGTTGAACCTTAAGTAATTTGTGCTGATTTAAAATTCTCATTTGATTCTACATCTATATCACAATAGAGATACTGTTTTGTAAACATTGTCACCTGAGCAGATCGTCCTTTTGTTCTGCGTTGTCGAGCAAGTCTCAGCTGATTAAAAACGTCACCAATTGCTTCTTTATGGTTCATCAATTCAATCAGTTTCTCTCTATGTTCTTTACCACGAACCAGAGCATTGAACTGTGAAATCATGAATAGCTCCTTAGTGCTTTGATTACATATTAAATGATCAACAGCGATGAGCAAGAATGTGTACAATATCTTTCTTCGACAGGTTTAGACAACAGAATTGATCTCAGTAACATATTTTCAAGATAATCACAACAATACCCGTAGCAATGATATATTATGCAAACAATAATGACAAAAAGAAAACAGAACTTATGCAGAATTGAATATTGAGCGTCTGTTAACCATAAAGATTTTATTTTATGATTCGACTCTTTCTACCATGTACCACTTTTATATGTTTAAGCTTTTATTCTGATGTGATGAAGTTAATCTTGCTAGATGAAAGTTATTACCTTGAAAGCATTCTCACTACTGCTAGACTTGGCCATTTGTTCCGCATTATAACCCAAATGTATAGACTCTCATTTAATTTTTAGAAAATATAGTCTCCCAATGGAAAGCATCTGGCTTGAACAGTAACGGTTGTAGCTTACCCATGATCCTTGATAAGAGGGGAACATTGTCTAGTGTCGACCATTCCTAGAGCCAAGTGCCTAGAAGATTCATTTGTTTGGATCTCCAAGGGCAAGGCTACAGCGATTGTGACTGAAGAATGCCAGATAGAGTTTAAAATAGGAAGATATGATAAGGTTTTGCATGTTGTGCTCCATAATTGTAGGTATATGGTATAGGCCTGCTTCAGATAGAATTTTTCTACCTTACTGAGAATTTGATAAATATGCTGGGGCACTACTTAGTTTTCGATAAGCTCCACTTCAGCTTATTCACTACACTATTAAGCACAAGAACGTCTGGCTTAGAGAAGATGAACGGTGTTGATACAACACTCTACAAGGAATGATTATACTAAATATTCTCAACGTAATATTTACAGATAATGCAAGAAGATTAAAATGTTAAAAATTCCTGAAATTTAAAAAAAAAGGAAAACAAATTAAAATTTGTCTTACATTTAATTTTTTTTCATTCTCTTACATACACTACCAAACAACTAGTTACAATAACAATTTCATTTATATCTGAAACACATAGGGGTAAGCAAGATACCTCATTTTCTAATTCACGACAAATTAAAGCAGTCCTCCATCGAAGATGAACCTTAGATTGACTAACATCAGTATAAATATGGTCCCCAACATACAGCATTTCATCTCCATGGATTCCCAAAGCTTTTTCAACCATTTGTGCACTTCCACCGGAATATAACCCTCCTGCATGAAAATTCAGCCGTATAAATGTTCATTTTAACATAATGCTTCCAAGCTGAAAACAGCATTTTAAGAGATGAGTTTGGTGGGTATGCAGTGGGAATCAAGCCCTCGATCTCCCAGTTAAAACTTCAGATTGCCATCACCAAGCCATTGCCAGCCCACATAAACAATAGCTTATTAACAAAAAGTTCAAGCTCGTTTCCTAAGAAAGGAATCTGTTTAAAATATTTGCCACAATAAAATTATCCAAAATCAGAACATTATTTTCCACAATGACATCATTTTTTCAAAAATTTGTTTCTACACTACCACAGAAAAGGTACAAGTAAAACCAGGCATACAAAAGCAAATCATATCAGACAATCCTGCAATGCACACAATTAATAATCGAGTATCTAATATAGATTTCCTTTATGGCCTATTTTAGATTTGTTTGAGTTCAGATCCTTTAGGCACTAGTGTTTCTATCAATCTTGCCTTAATATCAAAGTCTGTCAATGAAATGTATCTTTTCAGTATAACTTAGGACCTGCACTCCAACAATTTACAGTGACATGTACAGGAACCATGAATTGTTAAAAGCTTAAACCAAATTTTATCCAATAGATACCTAGGGTCTGCATACGGACATAATGATCCATTTCGATTTCAGTTTCACTATGTAAGTTTTATAGGTGTTCTCTACAAAAGTTATGATTAACTTTGCCATTTTAGGGAGATGTCAAATGTCAATCAGTACATAATGTGATGCAGCAGCTAGATCATGAATACAATACTACATATCAAGTATGCATTTTCCAAATAAACAAAAATCATCAACAATATCATAAAAATACTTAAGAAAGCTTCTCTAATTCATATGATTGAGTACAATGCAATCAGTAGCCAGTGCTATGCATAACCCGATATTTTTAGAAAAATTACCTGCCCGAGCTTTAAAGCAAGGTCGCATTAGACCATCTTCTGTTACAATCTCATACAAAGGATGTGATATTTGGAAAAATTCAGGCTTCCTGGCAGAGACAATAACCTGCAATTAACATTAAAGTATAAACAAAATGTGCATGTAGCAACAGACAAACTGAATTAAACATAACAAAGATTAGGAATGTAAAATACCATTTTGACTCAACAGAATCAAAATTTTAATAGTTATTATTCCACAATAGATGCACAATTAACTTAGAAGGCCATTAAATAAATTCTATAGCAATGTCAACATAAAGATAAATGGCATCAGCATCCACCTTGAAAGAAAACCAAGAGCAGCAAAATATAAAAGTAAAATTATGACAGTTATGTACAATGCATTTTTGAAAATAAAGCAAATAAATTCCAAACCATCTCAAAAAGATCTCGCCAATCCATGCCCTTTGGAAGAAAATTATTGAAAGCATGCTGCATCATTTTGTCTGTATAGTGATAGTCGGAGTTTGTAATCAAGAGAAGGCGCTTACCAGCCTGAAAACGATTTTATAAGTTTATATTATAAGAAAGTCATGTCTTAAAGGCAAGTTGTAACAGCCTAACTAAATTACTGAAAAATACCTCCTTCTGATCTAAAAGTGCCAGAGGAAGTTCAGGATCTGGTTCCACAAACCGTTCCGGTTCATTAATAATTTCACTCTGCAAAAGAGTAGGAGAAAAGTAAATAACAATGCCTATATATTGCAAATCTTTCACTGCTTTAAAAAATGAAACAGTACATACCTTTAGACGACCTTCAACATGTGCTCTGAAAAGGGCTTTAGCTACTACCTACATGGCTCATTAAAAGTAGCTTATAACTTGAGCGTATACTGAAATTCTTAAGAAAATTCTTGACATTAAAAATGAACTATAGAAATAAACAAATGCAGAATGTGCCTATGATATCAGGGCACCCCAAGTGTTTATAGGGATGTTGTCAGGTTGATTCCCAACACCCACACCACCAAACATCATTTTAAAAAAAATTTTCAGGAAAACTAATGATACTTATGCATTATACCTTGTATAGGCCTTGGTAATCCAGAGGTCCAATATCTGAAGGCAGGGCACCCTCATCTAGTCGGTCAACCATCTGCATTACAAAAACATGCAAGTAGCTTCCCTTGTAACCAAAGAACATCCATATTAAAGACATATAAAATACTTAAGCAACAGCAAACAAACACAAAAGAAATGCAAATACATTGTAATACTAAAGCACCAGTAAACAACCAATGAAAGCCCAATAGAGGGTCGAAAAGCAACCATAATTTCTTGCTATGACAATTATAAAAATATACATTTGTTGAATAAATTGAAAATCCCCTTTACTAGGTTTGCACTATATATATATATATCATAAGATATAATTAAAAATCCATTAAGATTTTCTACCACATTAAATTTTACTTTGTTTAAGGATAATGTCACTAAAATCTTCAACGTCTGTTATCAATTGCCAAAAATTTTATGTTTTGAGCATTGGCTCTTAGTTATTACATGATAAGACATTACTTAATAACCAATGACACCAAATTATTTTTCATTTTCTCTAAAATTTACGTTATGATTTATAAATAAGGTTATAATGGGCTGAAGCCGTTACAGCTGAGTCAACTAGAGATACACTGGCGAATCTCATGTCTATGTGCAATCCACAAGCAATGCCCCCAAGTACAAATGTATTACAATTATTTACATAAAGATAATGTCTGGAACTTATTAGAATCCTAAATTACCTGCATATACATGACAGCCTCAGAAACAGAGAACAGGGTGTTGAGAAACTCCCATCTATTTTCATTTCGAAGGTCAACAAGCTCTCGCCCATAAATTTCACTGCATATAGTTAGAAAGTGTTTGAGAAAATTGGAATTCATATATATTAGCCCTACAAGAATAGGAAGAACAAAAACAAATGTTACCTCACAGATCTGTTTGAAAGCATTTTAGTGCCATGCATAGCTCTTTTCACATACCCAAAACGATCAGCCTTAACCAAGTTACCCTTTTCTTTGTCCATTACAAGACCCCTTATAACCTGTGTATAGAAAAGGTACCCTCACTGCTACACGAGGACAGAAAAAAATTGAAGCAACCAAATGAAAAAGCTAGTGACATACTAAGTCAGGATCAAACTCAAGGCCATCAACAGGGCAGCCCATGCTCCTTAAATTGGCCATTCCATAATCATATGCTCGACCTTCCCAAGCCTGCAGCATCAGGATATTTTGGAATTAGTTACAAGATATGTTACCATGATGTCCAACAGTAAACAAATATCCATCATCATTTACCAATAAGACTTCCACTCTAAACACCATGCATAGTCCTAAGGAAAACCTACCCTCAGATTGTACTGAATCAAGGTGTAATCCATGTCATAACCAATTGCAGTAATTGATCTAAGGTTCAATGTTCTGCTGCAAAAGATGCCACGAGCAGCCATGCAATAGGACAGTGGTGCCTGTATTACAATCATGAAACTGTATAAAATATATGGTAAATACATGAATCCATCCAAAATGAAAAAAGAAAAATTAACTAAAAACAATATTTTTATTAATCAAATAAGCAGCTTTTATGTCAGTAGCACAAAAACTAATGGACACAACAGATAATACATTCTACGAAGTTCATTAACAGAATTTAAACATATGAACATAATCAAGAAGAAAATATAAAAAATCATATTTGGCATATTAGTCTTATATGTTGGCATTGAAGTGTAAACTTAGAAAATGAAAAACACAAAATTTATAAGAAATATACAGTTAATGCTAAGCAACAATATTCTTCTAGCTGAATCCCATTCTAATGAATCTCTCCAGCTGTATAACATTGTGAGCTGCAGTGAGTCCATTTCTGCTTTTCTGTTGGAAAATCATAGGATACATTGTCTTCTTGATTTATGCTAAATACTAGACAAAAACAATAGCCAAATGTTTTTTTCTTTTTTTTTGGTTTCTGTAACTTACAGTCACCAAGCCACTCTCATAACATGGCCAAATCCACCAGAGTTCCAACTAAAACTAAATTTTGTTGAAAAACCAATTTGAATTGCCCCCAACTTTGCCTCACGAATATGCATCCAGCAAAGTATTATTTAAGTTTAATTACAGAGAGAGGAGAATTATCCACTACATTCATCCCTTTTCAGATTAGAAAATCCCTCGTTAGGACCTTTCCTTTAAGACACTTGTTCAAAGAGATATAAACTGATGGTGCAGTAAATATGCATATCCATTTATTAAAATCTTGAAAGACCTTATGTTGATGCATTTGAAAATAGATCACTTTTGGTATAATTTTTCCCTTGACAGGTAATAACCATAGAGTTGAACTCACAATGGGATGTAAACCAAGGTCATATTTGTTCAAGCCCACCCCAAATGGATGATGCACCCCAAATGGATGATGTACAAGTAATTTTCAGGGTTTTCAGAAAAGACAGCCTACTCTCTCTCTCTCTCTGTGTCACGTTACCAAGTGACAACCTTTTTGCTATGTTCATGGCTTTGATTAAAGCCTTTTTTGACTGCAAGAAATGTTTAGTCTCAGCCTTGATTTCTGTTAGTATAATTTCAAAAGTTTGATGTCCCCTGGGGTTTCCCTAATTACTTTTTATAATCCTATTTGGCTTCCTTGCAATGGTATGCATTACAGAACTCTTTTTTAGGCATTATCAGTCATGATTTCTCTAAAAAGCAGAGTCAAATTTTATTGAGCTGGTTCAGGCTTCAAGTGACAGGTTACGAATGAAGCTGCCATTCTGAAATGAAGACCAGAACCAAGCTTCAGAATGAGGGCTCCATCACAGGATAACCAAATTCTGAGGAAAGTACATCTACTTCTAAGTCAATTTATTATATACAGCCAGCACTACTCCAAAGGAGAAGTGAAGTAAAAGCTCTGACAGTAAAAAAATGATAATTTAGATTTTTTTTTCAGGAAAAAATATGAACTTATCATCATCAAGGCGTTGAATATTTATCCAAAATACGGACACATATCTCTATATTTCAAAATCTCTGAAATCTGCATATTTCTTAGACCACAGAAATCTCTAATTCAGCGTAAGGGCAGTAACAAATCTTGTCCTTCATATTTTGTTAGTCCTTAAAGATAAGATTGAGAGCAAGAGGAAAATGAATGTTTTAAGTAGAGACGATCATTGTGTGGACATTCAAGAATGATAGTAAAAAATCTGTTCAAGCACCAAACGTTAGTATTTGGTGTACCGGCACTAGTGATAAAACTAAAAACAACTTGCAGAGATAAAACCACATCAAAAATGGTTATCACGTACTGGAATTCCCAGAGCTTGCAACAATGTCTTTGCCTCCCTGGCCTCAACTTTTGCTATTTCTTCAATTGGAGCTTCCAAGGACATCTCACCATCAAGATCTACCAAAATAAAAGTTTTGTTAACGAATATATCAGTCATTGTGAAACAAACTTAAATATGAAGAGCTTCAGATACTATGGCATATTAGAATGGCAACAATGCTAAAAGTAGGAGTAGAATAACAAGCAGCAAGAAAAGGCAAAAGAGTTTCATGAACTAGCAAGCCTTAAGATGTGAAAATTGAGTTACGTGTAATGGCCAATCTGGTCTTAAATATAGAAAGCCCATGCTGTAGATTTAATTCAGCAGAAGGAAAGATTTTAGCCACAGCTTCAACAAGAAGTTTTCTATCTTCGAAGATTTGTCAGAAACTCCTACCGTCCTTATCCTACCTTAGAAGATTCCCTGTAAGTGTTATATTACAAACTTCATCCCAAGTTTGGTAGCCGTCCTTGTCCTTATCCTACCTTAGAAGATTCCCTGTAAGTGTTATATTAGAAACTTCATCCCAAGTTTGGTAGCATTAAATCACAGAAGATTCCTCGTGAGTGTTATATTAGAAACTTTGTCAGAAGTTTGGTAGCATTAAATCACCCCTAAAAATTTGTTACTTACACCGATAAAAGCATTAAACCCTCTAATACAATCCTTCCCTAAAAGATGCTTTACGGTGAGCAGTTTGGACATAGCCCCACTAACATGAAACTTCCAAGAAAATTTCAAATCCTTTATGATAAAAAATGGAATAATTTTATAAAATTAAATTTGTAGTAAAAAGATGGAATACGATGCCGTTTGGCTTCAAAATCAGTTAAAATACAACTTGTGTATCAGTTACGACAACTGCATTGTTGATAGATAGTCCAGAACTCAGCAACAAAAAGAAGAGTTACAGACTAGCCAGTGTAAATTTTAAACCAAAGTGTGTGATTGCAAAGTCAAACAAAGAATGCTAAACTTAAAATCATTGGCAATACATGCATCGCAGAATCAATACCAAAGTGTAAAGCTATTACATACTGAAAATAAGGATTTATCAATCAAAACGAACATTCTAATATCTTTAACTCACTAAACGGTGAAAATTGAACAAGCACTAATGCAAAACAACTTAAAAAACAAAAAGAACTGTGAGCTTCACCAAGAGCTGTAGGAAAGCATCTGTTCCATCTGAGGTTCATGTCGCCTTTGGTGCTCTCGCCTAAGTAATCAACATCAAATTGACTTGAAGACGTTACGGAGAACCAGTCCTCGCCGGAGGATTGCTCTTTAACGCTACTGGCGTCATTATCGTCTACGGTCTTCCGTAACGGAAGTCCCGCCGCTTTCTTTGCTTCCTTCTTTTCCTCAACAATTTCACTCTCAGGCGACCATTTCCCGCCAGGAAACGGAGCACAGCACGAAAAAACGCAGTTCCGCTTCAGCCTTCGAAATGTAACCCTTGCAAACGCGAGCGAGTGACCGTAGCAACAACGGCGGGGGCCTTTGCCGAGAAACGAAGGCAGAAGCATCTTCGCATTATGAGAAACTGAAGCTGAAGAAGAAGAAGAACAAAACGCCATGGCAAAGCCGAAACGGAGTTCCATGATCAAAGATAGAACTCGAAATCAGCGGAACGAAAACAGGCTCAAGAAAGGAAAGAGCAAAGACAGACTTTAGAATTATTGCTATTCCATTAGAATTATTGCTATTCCACCTGCATTTGCTCTTGTCGTTGCGTTCATCGGTGCAAAAGGCATGGCCGGTGGATTCTTCAAAGGCCGAGTGTGAGCCATCAGATGAGCATGAGCTGACGAGAGAAAAAGTGTGGAATGATGGAATGATCGAAACCGAAAGAGCAAGCCAACGTACCAAAATGCGGATCTAGGAATCAGTGGCGGGATTGGACAGTGCGCTGTGGCCTTTTAACGGCGAATTTGCTGTTTACAGTCAAAAAGTAAGTTTCTAAGGAGCAACGTATGACCATGTATTAAATCCATCTGGATAATCTTTCGGAAATTAGGAAGCGTCCAGGACCTCGTAAATGATGAAATGCGTGAGTCGTGACTTTGTTTTTGTTAAACACGTTAATGAAATGCGTGAGTCATGAGTTTGTTTGGTTTGCTTGAAATGAAATGCGTTAATGAAATGAAATGCGTTGGGGGTGTTGGACCCTGAAAAGAAGTTCTATTGATAGTAACAGTGTATCAGTTACAGTAACCTGAATAAGTCATATGATTAAGGAGAAGGGGAAGCTGATAGCACTGTACATGAAACTCGAGAACAGCTTTATAAATAAACAAGTATTAAAGAAGAAAACCCAAATTGGGGCACTACCAAAAGTCCACTCATACTGACTCATTACAAGATAGAATAACATAAAATTAGATAAGGAAAAAAGCTCTCAATTAAGGACAGAGAGAGTTCCAATGGTGACTCCTCACAACAGAAAAGAAAGCATCCTTGTAAAGATTATTGATGATGAGTGTTATTGGAATGCACAAGTCTTTCTCATGGGTGCAAGAGATGAACCAACTAATGACTATCCAAATTGAACTTGGATGCTTGAGGTGTGAGTTGTAAATGAATGAGGCGAAAGATCTGCAACTTCTTCAACCTAGTGAGCAAACATTTATTAGAATAATCTGTTCTTTAAAATATAACATTGCATCTTCGCTTTCAAATATAATATAAAATAGTAGGCAACCTGGCAAGCAAACATTTATTAGAATAATCTGTCCTTTAAAATATAACAGTTCATCTTCACTTCCAAATAAAATATAAAATAGTAGGCAACTTGGTGAGCAAACATTTATTAGAATAATCTGTTCTTTAAAATATAACATTGCATCTTCGCTTTCAAATATAAGATAAAATAGTAGGCAACTTGGTGAGCAAGCATTTATTAGAATAATCGATCCTTTAAAATATAACATTGCATCTTCGCTTTCAAATATAAGATAAAATAGTAGGCAACCTGGCAAGCAAACAAATATTAGAATAATCTGTCCTTTAAAATATAACATTGCATGAGTAAACATTTATTAGATAATCTGTCCTTTAAAATATAACATTGCATCTTTCGCTTCTAAATGTAATATAAAATAGTAGGCCTATCATATTAATGAAATGCGTGAGTCGTGAGTTTGTTTGGTTTGCTTTTTGTTAAACATGTTAATGAACTGCGTGAGTTGGTTTGCTTTTTGTTAAAGAGGTTTCTCGATACGGCCAAACCAGTTAAAACGTTGTGGGATTGCCGTTATGTTTTGTCTTATCAAAGAAAGAATGATTGTGGGACCAGAGTCAACTTCAATAGTTGAGCGGGATTCGCTGTTCAATGCGCGATTTATGTTGCAGGTTGGAGGTTTCAGGCATACCGAATTGAATCCAACGTGGCTCATATAAAAATGCGGCTGCTTTTTTTCCTTGCTGTCTGTTCCCGTGGGGTTTTGGAAGTTGGGATTGTGGGTTCATTTCTACAATAATGTTAAGTTATAAAGTTATGCTGAGGCTATATATTTTTTGGGAGTAAAGATTATTTTTAAAAAAAATTTTAGGTTCTTAACTTAAAATCTTCCATATAAGGGGTGTTGGAATGCAAAATAAGTGAAACATAGATACACCTCAAGATTTTATAAAAGTTTATAATTCAATGTTACTTAGTAGAATCAAAAAGGTTACAAGGGTAAGACCCATACCTCTACACTAACACTTCAATGTTAAAACCTCTCATCTAGGTAATGTACAACCCTAAGATATATAGGTAATATGATGCAAGGACGTAGGAACTTGAAATAATTTTTTAAGAGGGGTGTTGATGAATCGTGGTTTGCTAGGCCTCGATATCAGGTACGCGATATTGCAGCCTACATAACGATATCAAATATACAATATCATGATTCCTGTGTAGGCCTATAAATATAGCACTCACGCGCTGATGAGTCATGAATTTGTTGGCTATGATATCGTAGTTGTGATATCACAGCCCTGTTGTATCAGTAGCCGCAATATTGCATGGGCCACGATATCGTAGCCGACGGGATATCACATCCCCCGCGATATCGCGTCTTCCCCTACAATATCGCGTACACGATATCGCAATGTGCCGCCATATCTATAAATAAAAGGTAGCTCTCCCTTGTTTGGGATCCCAGTTTTAGAGTAGCGAAGCTATGGCAGTTTGATCCCTCTAGAGTTAGATTTTTTCCCGTGTCTGCCCACAGTGTGGTGAATGTAATTGTACAGTGTCTTTATTCAAGTGTGTCGTACTTGGACACGCACATGACTGACAATAAAGATCGAGATTACTTCATCATTGCAGCATTCACTTTGTCATTTATTTATTTGTTATTTATTTAATGTTATTTNTACGGTTGATCAAGGAATCGGTTGCTCGTCGCACATAGGCTAGATTAGATTTTCTTACCCTTTTCCTCCTAGCTTAGATTAGTTGATATTATTTTCCATTGCCTTCAGGAGTAGCATTAGATATAGGAACACATCATACACCTCACTCTGGATTAAACCATACGTGATAAATGCAATACTAGTCCAGGTGGGAAAACAGCAAACTATGACCTAAGGCTAACTATCTAGGTGCCACAACTAGTTCATCTGCGGAGTTCGACCGGATCGCGCGTGTGACACTCGTTTCGTATGGTTGAATGTAGGGGTACCTCACCACTCATCATTGGCGTCGTTGCCGGGGATGGTGCTAGTTATCTAGATTAGTCATATCATACAAGGTTGTTGTAAAGGACTTCACGATATATCTCTTAAAAAGAAGTAATTATAAAAAGTCACATAAATTCACACACAACAATGCCTCTCCTACAAGAAGATAATAA
>MNCI01027940.1:717968-742054 GCA_015680685.1 Gnetum montanum | reverse complement strand
CAAAGGCTTGGTTGGACTATTGGTTTTAAAGAAAGGTCTTTTCTTTATATGGTTGTCAAAACCAACAGTAGGTTGAGGATTAATAGCCCTTGTGGCATTGCGTTGCTATGGCTGAGTAGAGAGTTCACCTTGCATTATTGGAGTAGGTGGTAATGGAGCTATTGGTGGGAGAGATGCGGCCGGATTTAAAGGATGGTACACTTGTGGAATATCACCTCTAGGAGAGGGAGTCTTATAGTACTCACGGGCTTGGTAGTGATGTTGAGGAGTAACATGACCAACAGAGTCAGGAGGAGAGATTGGATGTTGCATGTAATATCCATATGGGTCAGGTAACTAGTAAGGGTATTGTTGCCTTGGTGGTGGCATTCTCCATGATTATGGGTACTGCTATTGTTGATGTTGCTCAATCGGTTGTGGTAAAGTTCCACTTGGATAATATGTTAAAGGTTGGTGGAACTACCTTGGGTTACCTTGGGGATAAGGTAATCATCGGGATGTTTGCTGTTTGTTTAATCATGGATTAAGTGCATATACCCCAGGCTCCTACAGATGTGAGATCATAGGAAAACATCCCTTAGGATGGTCGTATTGACATATCTTGCATCCACTATAATCATCTGTATCTGAGTCCACAACCTCTTCAATAATAGCAAATTTTTCCTTACCCTTGTTACGTGCATTTTCTGCTTCTCTCTTTTTACTTTTGTCACGATAACTACCTTGCTCTCTAGACTCCTCTACTATTTTGAGAACAATTTGAAACCTACTATCCAGGGAGTCCCACATTTGATCTACCTTTGCCAATACTTCTAATGTTAACTTTTGGATAGGCAAGGTTTTTCTATTCATCATCTCTTCGAGTGGTGACTCTTCATCATCCTCACAAAATCTTACTCCCTTCTTTCAGAGGGAAGGATCTCAGTTATATTCTTCCATACTTTCTCTCTTTCGTAGCTCACCTTCTTCCTTAGAAACTTGCTCCAGTAGTCTATGAATTTGATGGAACCTAAGCTCATATAACTTTCCTTTGGCATAAGTTCCAAGGGTTCTTCTCATTTCATGCCTAAGCTCATCTACGAGATGGTATAGCTGATCCTGCTGTGAATAACCATGGCCAAGACAATGATGTAATAGTGCATAATAGTGGCCCATGGTAGCATCCAAGGGTTCATGACTTTCTTATTTCCATCCTTGGATTTGCTTTTGTAGGTTAGACACCCGGGAGTACATTTGGTACTTATCATTGAATAATTCTAACATAGTATTCCACCTACGAATGGATTCTAGTTCTAAGGACTAGTACTAGCTTTCAGCTTCTTTTACTAGTGTTCGTGGGAACAACATAAATTTTTTCCACTCATTCTCTATGTTTTGCAAGGTACATGCATCATGAAATTCTTGTAAGTTATTATGAGAATCAGCGTTATATCCCCCTTAAAATCATGGGATGTTATTCATATCTAACCTCTTGATCCTACTATCTCTTTGGTGCCTTGTTGGAACTCTCACAGCCTCAGTTATGTCTAGCATGCTTCGAGTAGTGAGTAGAGGTTCATCATGATGGTCTCATTCGTGGCATCTATGATGCCTATGATATTCCCTACTCATCCTTCTTCTATGTTGTGATTCCCTAGAGTGCCCTCATCCTCTGTCTTTGCTATTTTGTGTATGACTTCCACTTTTCTTGCCCTTATCCTCATGATCTTTTTCTCTATGGTTGCATTCAGACACTAAAGGAAAGGGTGAAGGAGATGATGAAGGTGAAGAAGAAGGAGAACCACCACCATGACGGTGCCTACTACCTTCTCTTCAGTGGTCTCTACCTCGATTGCAATTATGATTAGAATGCCCATCTTTGTCATGTGTCTTTGTTCCTTTTTCAGACACTTTGTTTCTGTTGATATTAGCACCTAGGTTATGAATAGTAGAATGAAGGTTCTGATACACAACCCCTTGGCCAAAGTCAAGGGGAGTAACATTGTTATGTGGGCGACTACCTAAGGTAGGTTCATCACTCTCAATTTTGCTTAAAACGTGGGGGACATCTTTGGACCAGTTTCCCTTCAAAGACTTATGGTGTCTCTCTTGTTGCAAATCCCTTTGACGTTGTGCCTCTGTGGGATGATTGTCTCTTGAATCATAGTCCTACACAATGTATTCTGCATGTAAGTGTTGTATGCCTATTCATGCAAGAGCACAAAGAAGCACTCTTGGGATTGAATGATCGGGAGGCAACACTATGTCACCTTCCAAGTCATGCCAGCACAATTGTTTGTCTTGATGGAGAATAAAGGTGAAGTTGGATACATATTCATTGGGATGAATATATAAAACAAAAAAATATTGAGGGATTGACAGATGAACGTCATGTGTATTATGCCGCTGATTACTTCTTGTGTTAGTCCTAGGTGGTGAAGTGCTTTTGTGGGAAGAAGAAGACATCTTATCTTGTTCAGTGTGCAATGTACTATTATCTTTTCCTTAACCAACCCTAAGGGTTCATTCCAAAAATGTGAATGATTTCCTAAGTTCTACTTAGTGCACAAACAACTAAGTCCCTGGCAATGGTGCCAATGATGAGCGGCGAGGTACCCCTACACTCAACCATACAAATACAAGAGTTTCATGCACGATCTGGTTAAATTCCAAGGACTAAGTGCCTATGTGCCTTTGTGGAACAATAACAGGTTGGATAATCGTTGTCTTCCCAAACTTACTTGTATGTCACGGTTGTATGGTTAAGTAAGCTTGAGGCATATGATTTTTATAGCTTTTATGTGTTTTATATCCTACGCTAGTAAGGAGGGAGAGAGAGATAACTAAGTGACTAATCTAATTGAACTACTTATTAACTAAGTTCTAATTACTCCTAACACCAGTATTCGTTCCCACTTTTCGTACACATCCTGAACCAGTGCAACGCTGCTAGGATTACCAAACACTAATCGTTACTAGGTTACCAAGTGTTATATGCATGCTCGAAGTGGTGGTACTGAGTGCATTTAACTAAGAGAGTTGTAGGGTGAGAGAATTCATTAATCAACTCGAAAAGCATTAAATAATAATTAATGATAATTAATCTATTTTGAATGCTACAAGGTTTATCATAAAGTTTGTCTTTATTACCGTACACAAAGTGTGCTCAGGTACACAATGCTCAAAAAAAGATCCGTTCACTCTATGACTCCTACTATGGGCACACAGAAATAATTCTAACTCTGGAGGGAAAAAATGGCAAGAGTTTGGCTAAGGAACTAACTATCTAATGTGAAAACCAAGGGTGCTGCCTCTTATTTAAAGGCGAGGAGATAGGCCCTAATATTGGGTATCTGACATCGCGTGGTTGGATCCAATATCGTGGATGCAATATCGTTGTCCCGATATCATGGTTCATCAACTGCTCAAATAACTAATAAAATCATAGTTTGTACAATGGAATTTGTTCAAAAGTATAGTGACAAATTAGATAAAAATTGAAGGCTTATGTCCTTGTTACTAAGAAGAGAAGTGAAGATAGAAAAAGCTAGAGATAAATTATTACACATGCTTTTCAAACCAAAATATGATTTGATAGAAAGGCTATTAAAAGAGTATTCTAGGAAGGTGATTTAGTCTTGCTCTAGAATTTGAAAAATAAAGGAAAATATAGCAATTTTTCAGCAAAATGATTAGGCACATTAATTATTAAATGAGAAGTGTCTGATGATATCTATAAGTTCTCTACATTTGATGGAATAGAATTCAAGCTTCTATTTAATGCCATTCATCTCAAGCACTACTTTGGGTAATTGCCCAAAAAGCATTACAATTAGGTAATAGATATAATCTCTAATTGTAAAGATTATACATAATTCTCAATAATGGTACATAATCTAAGAAGAGATGGGAGATAACTAGGTAGATGGGATTTTAACGACTAAATTTTATCTATATAAATGCACAAGTAAATCAAGAGGTATAGTAAGGAATGATCTAGTTGCATAGTCTTTTAGTTAGAAGGGAATTGACATTTAGGAAGTTAAAGGATTTTAAGATGTGGCCTTTCATTCCATTTCTAGTTAATTGCTATGCAAAGCATGTGCATAGGATATATCATAATATGATGGGGCTTGGTGCATGACTAAATGATTCTTACACTACTTGGTTGTCACAAGAAATTTTTTTCTTGTCTAACCATGAAAGTATTTTTGGTTTTGGATGGAATGGTTACACAAAATGTCAAAGCACTCTACCATTAGATAGTTGGCCTCTATATCGAACCACATGTATTTCAGGTAACCAAGATTTCAATTTTATCAATATTAATGAAAATTCACCAAGAGCTAGTTGTAGGATGCTTGAAGCTAGCTCAAAATGAGTTAAGGAAAAAGGGGGATTTATTTCCCCATTGTCTTCTATAGAACTAGAAGGAGAACCAATAGAGGAAGAGGCCCTCAATATAGAGCCAGTAAAAGATTAAGGAGAAGGTTCTAGGACATTATTTAAAGCTGAAAATCAAGTCCTAAGAGTCTATACTGAGTTTCAGTTTGAAAATGATTAAAGTAGAAAGATACTAAAAAAGGTAGTAATTACTATTTACTGCACCTTTGAGATATGTTATCTTTTCTATTTTTCTTAGATCAATTGCATTTGTATATATATTTACATTTTCATTTAGGAAATGTGGGTTTTTTGGAACTTTAGACCTTAAGTTTGAAGTGATTTTTTTCACAAAAAAAATTTAAACTTTTAGTAGCTAGCTAGTCTTTTATATACCATTGGCCCTATGTTGATAGGCATGGCTATCAGTTAGTCATGAGCCTCTCAAGAATTGTTGAGAGTATATAAGCTTATAACAAGAACAAGAGGGCATCTTGTTTTGATGTACATTTCCTAAAAGCATATAAAAGTGTCTTCTTAGAAATGCCACACGCAGGGGCGGGGCGAGGGGGAGGAATAAATATTGTAACATTTCAATCATTAGTGAAGTAGAAGTTGAATTAATTTTTTTTTTTAGTTATGTCATAAAATCAAATCAAGCTTCAATGTGCAGCATTGTTGCCCATTTAATGCTTTAACAAGATGAAAGAAGGTAACATGGCACATTACTTTTAGAAAAAATAAAAAGGTTCTTAGCATTGTTTATGGATTGTAGTAGTAGTTTAATGTGGAAAGATCTTGAGTTCAAACTTCAGTAGAAACTTTAATGGCTAGTTTATAATGCTTTTATCAACATAAAAATAACATCAATGGAGTTTAAATTCCTAACAAGATTTTGGGTTCAAGTTTCAATGGGAGATAAAAACATAAATTTTAAGACATAAACAATGATTCATAAACAATGGGCTCATGCGTTGAATACTCAACAAACATAATGGCCAGCATGAAGATCAATATAGGAAAAATACCTTTCATCTTATTTGTGAAGTGGAGAAAATTGATTTCATTCCAATACAAAATGCTAGATGTACAAGTAGAAAATTAGCAATTTTATGCCTAAGATAAAAGTTTGATTTGAAGAGGTCTCAAGTTCAAACTCCAGATGAAAATAGAAAGTTTTTATTTGGCCAAAATGAAAATTTAAGGTTATGTAGTTATTTGAAAAGGAAAAACACGAGATTGGATCAACACACTATAATGACATCATGCGTCAAGGTCAAATTTCTCTAATTCATAAACTAGGGGAAAATGAATTTTTTCCAATTCACATTTTTAAATGAGATGATGGCCATAAGATATGCCACATATGAAAGTGTTTAACTTAGAATAGTAAAGATCAAATGGATATGTGTATGGCCTAAAATTTGAAGTAGAGAAAAGAGTTTTGGTCCATATACAAAGTGGGATATAGTTACTTTTCCTCAGTTCGTGTCATTGAGGAAGGATGAAATTGGCTGAAACATGTTTTTTATGGTTCACTATTTCATCAAAATGGATTTTCTTTAGTTCACATAGATAAAGTCATGTGACTTTTTTATTGCAAATTTCAATATGGATATCATGGTTGGCCTCATGTTGTATAAACTATAAAAAATCCATTTTTTCCATTTCACTGTTTGGGAAACTAAAGAAAAAGTCATTTGCCCCATTTTTCTATTTGGCTAAAATGTTTTTTACCCATTTTAGTTGAACCAAAGAAAAACCCATTTTTCCTAGTTTGTTATTTGGCTAAAACTCATTTTCTCCATTTTAGCCAAACTAGAGAAAAACTCATTTTTTCCATTTTACTATTTGGCCAAAACCCATTTTCCCCATTTCAATCAAACTAGAGAAAAACTCATTTTTTCCATTTCATTATTTGGCCAAAAACCTATTTTCCCCATTTCAACCAAACCCGAGAAAAACTCATTTTCTCCATTTTGCTATTTTGCCAAAACCTATTTTTCTTATTTCAATAAAACTAGAGAAAAACCCATTTTTCCTATTTTGCTATTTAGCCAAAATCCATTTTTCTCATTTCAGCCAAACTGGAGAAAAATTTATTTTTCTCGTTTTGTTGTTTGGCCAAAACCCATTTTCCCCATTTTACCTGAATTGGAAAAAAAATCCATTTTCCCCATTTTACTATTTGGCCAAATCCATTTCCGTTTCACTATTTGGCCAAAACTTGTTTTCCCCATTTTAGCCAAATGAGACAAAAAACCATTTTCTCCATTTCGTTATTTGGCCAAAATTTGTTTTCCCCATTTTAGTTGAATTGGAGAAAAACTTAATTTCTCCATTGCTATTTGCCCAAAACTTGTTTTTCACATTAAAAACTCATTTTTTTCCATTTCACTATTTGGCGAAAATCCATTTTCCCCATTTCAGCTAAATTGGAGAATAATTTATTTTCTCTATTTTGCTATTTGGCCAAATCCCATTTTCCCCATTTCGGCCAATTCTAAGAAAAATCCATTTTTCCCTATTAAACCTCAAAATTGGTTCAATTTTGAATAAATTTTTTTTGTTAAAATTAATACATTTCTATTATGTATTATTTGATTATTATTTAATTAATATTTATTTTAGTTTATTTTATTTTAGTTTAATTAAATGTATTATATAAAAACATTATATAGTATATTAATGTGATTATAATTATATATTATATAAACACTATATATAAACATTATAGTTTATATTATATAAAATTATATATAAACATTATATAACCATTAAATATTAGAATCAGGGCAATGGTGGTTGTTGAACGGTTTCAACTTCAAGAGATCTCCAGCCAGCAACAGAAACTGTGAATCGTAGGCATCATCATCAGCTCTCGGATTTCCTGCTTGTAGCAGCCGATCAAGAGAACTGCAGCAAGTTGTCTGATATTTCAACAAATATGAACCATGGTGGATGTTTAGGTTGCAATAACAATGATTTGCGAAGGTTACAGTTGATGCAATCTATGAGTCCAGTTTGCTTACCAGAAAAACCACCAACCTCCATTGACATTAAGCCATTTGCTCAAAGCTATTCAAAATTATTATTGGAACAAGGCGAACTTTTTAGATGGCGGTGAGTAACATTTGATGGATTAGCGCATGAGGTTGTAGTGGAAGAGGAGGAAGGTCCAGAATTGGGAAAAGTAGAAGCTAAAATAACAGCTACTATCATGGTACCTGCAAAATGGGGAGTTGAAATAACAACTGGGTAACCAGGACCCAAACCCATGATCTGCTACTGCAAACGGACGTGAACTCAAAACCTTGTGGAATGGAATAGATGAATTCTGGCCTGAATTGCTTCGCAGAGAATCTAAAAACATCATCACCATTATCATCGTCTGCCTTGGTTTCTGCTGCTGTTTGTTCTTCATCCTTGAGAAACTGCACTCCTTTGTCGAAAATGATTTCTGCATGGTTGATATACATCATGGCAACCAATTTCCTTGGAAATGAATGTGGTTCCTCCACATCCTTAGAAACAAGACACAGAGCTTTGATAAGCTATGTCGCTATTGCAGGGTTCTGTTCCACCTCCTTTGAGGCCTAGTCATGAATTAAAGTCTAGAAACATGTGCGCTTTTGCCTGATTGGGCCATCACTATGAACGCCAGGGACTCAGAGGTCTTCTACCTCATCCAATCTTTGGCAACGAACTTACATTATCTCACATGCTGGCTCAAGCTCAATCTTCACCCATGCCCACCTTGTCACAATACCAAGATACTACAAATTAGATAAGTTGCCAAACATGGCAGGGATGTTACTGTGAAACTCATTAGAAGAAAGTGCAAGAGCTCCAAGCGTATTCAGCTGTCTAATAAATTGAGAAATTTGGCCAGTGAAGGAATTGCTGATAAGATCGAGTATACGGAGACCATTAAGGTCTTTCAATGATGCAGTCATGCAGGTATGTCATCACTAGAAAAGTTATCACATACAGACAAATATTCCAGAGAAGATAAGTTTTCTAGAGATGTTGGAAGTGCGCCTTCAAGGTTGTTGCTGCAAGGATCCAACATTTTTAGCCTATGCAATTTTACAGGAGACAAAGTAATATCTCTAAATAACTTATTGTTGCCAAGAGAGAGTCCCTGCAGGAAGGATAACTTGTCGATGTGTGGGGGTATGGAACCTTGCAACATCGCATTTTCCAGATCAATTTGGACGACCCAGCCAAGATGCTTCCTGGAACAAGTGATCCCTATCCAATTACAGGCATTGAGTGAGTATTGACACCAGTTAGCCAGAGTATTGAGTGGGTCTCAAACAATGGCCCTCTTAAATTCCAACAAAGATCTCATATCACCAATTGCATCGGCAGTGACCCATATGAAGAGAAAGAAAGAACAAATGTAGCAGGCAACAACAAACAACTACAAAGCTTGGAAGCATTTCAGTTTGAGCAGGAACATAGATTTTTATTTTAGTATACATTCACCATAATCCAAAGCTGTGGGTGCACCCGAACGTCTGCAACTACACGAACGACAGTACTCCAGATCTCCCTCATTTCCAGCTTGTAGGTGGCCAAATGCTATAAAATAGAAAAGTTGTGCAGTAACTTCCGTAATCTTGGTTGCATTAACATTTACTTTGGCCATGTGGACTTTAGACTAATTTTGGTCATTTAAAATATGCAAAATCATTGAGCATGACTTTATTAAAATATCATCACACTGTAACAATTGTGGATGGAAACATGCCTCCTACGTAAACATGGAAAGTTCCAAAAAAAAAAAAAATAATAATGGCAATTTTCTATTGTGATAGCTTTGGACAGCAACATGACAGTTTTCGTTGCTATCCATCGGTGGCAATCCATTCATTGTTATCTGGTAATGGTCTCATATATTTCTAATAAATGGTGACTGATTCCGAGCCTTTTGGCATCTTGATGGGAGAATAAGGCACGAGAATCAGGGTTGCAGTTCAGGTCCCTTTCACACTCGCTTACAGTCTGCATACACCATTACCGCGAAGCGCCCGTGTGAAAGAAGATCCGGAACATTCAGGCATCAATGACATCAATGGCCGGAGGTCAGTTCGATCTGTTTTTCAAATTGTTTCGTGCATTTCTGTTTCATGCACATTTGTAGACTAAGAGATCTGTTTTACATGCTTCCACTTGTGCAATCCGTTTTGATGCACGCCAAGATTTCTTACATTTGGTATCCGAGCGAGATAGATCTCTGCCTTGATGCTTAGTTTTGGTTTTATGGGTTTTGCTTTGTTTGCGTTTTTGGTGTCCGGCTCCGTTTCTTTGTTGTTGCTTGAAACCCTACCGCGAGAGCCGCTTCCGGTTCTAGTGTCCGTTTTACGTATTTTATTCTACGATTGCGGCAATTGTTCGCGAATGCTAGAAGATCCGCTTAAGGTTGAATTTGCTACTGTGTTTTTTAACCTGCTGAGATTTTAAATCGCTTATTTTGAACCTGGGGAAGGGACGATCGAGAACACAGAGAGAAAGAAACCTCTGTCTGTTTCTGTTGTTTGCAAATCAGACAGGACACACCAAAAACTCTTGGATTCGCAATTGGTGCTCAGAAAGCTTGTTCGATAAGCAGAAAAGCCTTTTTTTTTTCCTTGCCGTAGTTGTAACCGCCAAAAACCTTTCTCACGGGATTCGTCTATTGGACATAATGCCTTCTCGAATCGCAGCAGAAGTTGTTAGGACTTCTTCATGATTGAGCAGTGCGAGTGCGATTGATTTCTGTGAGCTTTTGTTTTTTCTTCGCGGGGCCATATATTGGCTTCAAAGTGCATAAATTTCTTGCACGAAGCTATGCCGCCGAGTTTTATGGCCAACGCAGGCGAGGGGACCGAAATACGAGTTCAAATAACCACACATTTAGCTTTGATTCGCATCCGCTTAATGACGGTTGTTTTTCTAATCGCAGAGGCTTCAATAGCAATGGCTTTATGTTTTCTTAGATGGGGAAAACATTGTTGAATTCTGAGAATTTAGAGTTAGGTAGAAGTACAAGTAAGATCAGTGATGGCGAGTTTAAGTATGATGTCTTTACTTCTACGAATTCATTTTCTGTTGGGAACACTTCGTTTGCAAAAAAAAAAAAATACCCATACTGGCAGTTCGAAGCCTTTATGCATCATTTACTAGTGATCCTTATAATTTGTATAGTCATAGAGTAGCCGAAACATCTTTGATTATACAAAATTATAAATTAAGAGTTTTGGATCACATAAGTAATTGTTATTAATCACATGTAATATAATAGACTTTATCCCACAGAAATTTCTATTATATTTAATGTGGTCAATCAGGATGAAATGTTGAATTATTTTTCTTAATTTGCCTACAGGGATTAAGAAAAGGCATATAATTCAATAGTTTCCTCATAAGGATATATGGATCTATTTGAATTAAAATTTACCTCACAGGCAATTTTATGTCATTTGATTCATATTTTGCACGCTTTACATTGGTAAATGTGCCCTAAGGTATTTCATCACATATATAGTATTGTGATTAATCATCTGTCATATGATAGATTTTGTCCTACATGAATTTCCATTATATTTACAATGATTAATCAGGGTGAAGTATTGAATTATTTTTCTTAATTTGCCCACAGGGATTAAAAAAAGGAATATAGTTTAATAGCTTCATCATAAGGATATATGAGTCTGTTTGAATTAAAATTTAGCCCACAGGCAATTTTATGTCATGTGATTCATATTTTTGCATGTTTACATTGTTACACATGTCCTACAGTTTATAGCCTCAAATTAGTGACATAAGCATGTTTATTTTGCAGCTATGCAACCTGTAAATTACTTTGACTTTAAATGTGACATTCCTGAATTGATGGGTGATAATTACAAGGTGTGGAAGGAGAGAATTCTCCTTCATTTAGGATGGATGAACATTGATTATGCTATCCGTAAGGATGAACCACCTGCAGTTAATGCGACTAGTCATCCAGATGATATTGGTCTTTATGATAAATGGGAGTGATCTAATCGTCTCTGCGTAATGTTCATAAAAACCAAGATCTCAGCTAGTATACGTGGATCATTGGAACAGTATAACAATGTGCGCGCTTTGTTAAAAGCTATTGATGAACAATTTGAAACATCAGATAAAGCGTTGGCCAGCACCTTGATAATGAAGTTTTCATCCATGAAGCTCACTCGAATTGGTGGTGTGCATGAGCACATCATGCACATGAGGGACATAGCGGCTCAATTAAAAACACTTGAGGTTGAGATGTCTGAATGTTTCCTTGTGCACTACATCCTAAACACGCTCCCACCGCAGTATGGACCCTTTAAGATTTCTTACAACACACATAAGGACAAATGGTCAATTAATGAATTGATGACCATGTGTATGCAAGAAGAGGGTAGACTTGCCATGGAAGCGAAGGAAAGTGTGCATCTGGCCATGCAAGGAAAGAATACAAAACAAGTCAACACTAAAGGGAAGGGAAAAATCCCTCCACAAGCTGATATCAAGAAGGAATCTAGATGCTTTTTCTGTAAAAAGAAAGGGCACATAAAAAAAGATTACCTTAAACATCAGAGATGGCTTGAAAAGAAAGGTACTCAATCCTCATTTGTTTGTTTTGAATCTAATATGGTTGATGTTAGTCATAACACATGGTGGATTGACTCCGGTTCTACAATCCATGTTACTAATTCCTTGCAGGGATTAGCAAACCTAAGGAAGCCAATAGGAAGTGAGTTATGCATCTATTCGGGCAACAAGATGCGCTCACATGTGGAAGCGATTGGCACATGCAAATTAGTTTTAAGTAGTGGTTTTGTTTTGGATTTGGAAAGGACATTTTACATTCCTTGTTTTTCAAGGGATTTAATTTCTGTATCAAGGGGTGTATCATTGGGATTTTCCTTTAACTTTTCAGATACTATGTTCAGTTTATCTTATAGATCTGAAATAGTTGGAAATGGTACATTAACAGATGGTCTTTTACAACTTAATTTACAAAATGACACTTCTTACACTTCTATGCATGTTCATGCTGGCATTAAGCGATGTGTTATGAATGAAGAATCCTCTATGTTATGGCATCGTAGATTAGGCCATATCTCCATTGAGAGAATCAAGCGCTTGGTAACTGATGGAGTACTTAGTACTCTTGATTTTACTGACTTTGACACTTGTGTAAACTGCATAAAGGGAAAGCAGACCAATGTGTCAAAGAAAGGTGCCAAGAGGAGTTCTGCCATGTTAGAAATCATACATACGGATATTTGTAGTCCAGATATGGATGCATATGATCAACGGTATTTCATTACCTTTATTGATGACTACTCACGATACATGTATCTCTACTTGCTTCATCACAAAAATGAAGCTTTAGATGCCTTTAAGGTATTTAAGGCTGAAGTAGAGAAACAATGCAGTAAGCAAATAAAGATAGTGAGGTCTGATAGAGGTGGTGAATACTATGGTAGATACATTGATGATGGACAAGCACCTGGTCCCTTTGCTAAGTTTCTTCAAGAACATGGGATTGTTGCCCAATACACTATGTGTGGTTCTCCAGACCAAAATGGTGTGGCAGAAAGAAGAAATCGAACATTATTGGACATGGTGCGGAGTATGCTTAGCAGCTCCAAGCTTCCTAAGTCTTTGTGGAATGAAGCCCTTAAGACGGCAGTGTATATATTAAACCGAATTCCAACCAAGACTGTCTCTAAGACCCCATTTGAATTGTGGAAAGGTTGGAAACCGAGTTTGCGACATATACGCATTTGGGGATGCCCGTCTAAGGTAAGAGTCTATAATCCACAAGAGAAGAAGCTAGACCCTAGGACCATAAGTGGGTATTTCGTTGGATATACCAAATGGTCTAAGGGATACAAATTTTATTTTCCATCACATACTACTAGGTTTGTGGAATCAAGGAATGCTAAATTTCTTGAGAATGACTTGATTAGTGGGAGTTATCATTCCTGGAACAAAATTCTAGCGACTGATCATGCGGATGCTCAACCCTCTACTTCAAGTACTTGATTGATTATTTTACACAACACGCCTACAGTACAAATACGTGATGTACATCCACCAGTCGTTGAAGTTCCACAAACTGCTGGTCAAGACATAGTAGATCCAGCTGAACAACAGATACCAGTTCCTGTTGAACAGTCCGTTGATCATCTTGCCCCTCAGGAGCTTGATGAACCAACATTAAGACGATCTACTAGAATAAAGCGATCAGCCATTCCTAGTGACTATATAGTGTATCTACAGGAATTTGACTACGACATAGGAGCCGAAAATGATCCTGACACGTTTTCACAAGCCATGAGTTGTAAGAAATCTGACTTATGGTATGATGCCATGAAAGATGAGATGAACTCTATGTCCACTAATGGAGTCTGGGATCCTGTCAAGTTGCCCAATGGTGTTAAAGCCATAGGATCCAAATGGGTCTTCAAGACTAAAAGAGACTCCTTGGGCAACATTGAAAGATATAAGGCTAGACTTGTTGCCAAAGGGTTCAGTTAGCAGGAGGGAATAGATTACATGGAGACCTTTTCTCCTGTATCTAAGAAGGAATCCCTTCGTGTGATCATGACATTGGTAGCTCACTTTGATTTTGAACTACATCAAATGGATGTGAGAACAACATTCCTTAATGGTGATCTAGAGGAAGAGGTTTATATGAAACAACCTGAAGGATTCTCCTCTAATGATGGTGAGCAATTGGTATGCAAGCTTAAGAAGTCTATATATGGCTTGAAACAGGCCTCCCATCAGTGGTATTTGAAATTCCATGATGTCATCTCTTCATTTGGCTTTAAAGAAAACATCATGGATCAATGCATATACCAGAAGGTCAGTGGGAGTAAAATCTGTTTTCTTGTCCTCTATGTGGATGATATCCTTCTTGCAACTAATGATCATGGATTTTTATATGCGGTGAAACAATTTCTCTCTAAGAATTTTGACATGAAGGATATGGGTGAGGCATCTTATGTCCTTGGCATTAAGATCCATAAGGAGAGATCTAGATATATTCTGGGTCTATCGTAGGAAACCTATATCAATAAAGTTCTAGAGAGGTTTCGGATGAAAGATTGTTCACCAAGTATTGCACCCATTGTAAAGGGTGACAGGTTCAATTTGAACCAGTGCCCTATGAATGATTTAGAGAAAAGTCACATGAGAAACATTCCATATGCTTCAGCTGTTGGAAGCCTTATGTATGCTCAGGTCTGCACACGACCTGACATTGCATTTGCTGTGGGGATGTTGGGCCGATATCAGAGTAATCCAGGTATCGACCATTGGAAGGCTGCAAAGAAAGTCATGAGGTACCTTCAAGGTACAAAGGATTACAAGCTTATGTATTGATGAACTGACCATTTGGAGGTGATTGGCTACTCCGATTTAGACTTTGCTGGCTGCGTTGATTCCAGGAAATCAACATTAGGTTATGTTTTTATGCTAGCTGGAGGAGCCATCTCCTGGAGAAGTGGAAAGCAAACCTTGGTTGCTACTTCCACAATGGAGGCAGAGTTTGTTTCTTGTTTTGAGGCTACTTCACATGGTGTATGGTTAAAGAGTTTCATATCAGGGCTTAGAATTCTAGATTTAATATCTAGGCCATTACAGATTTTTTGTGACAATTCAGCTGCTATCTTTATGGCTAAGAATAATAAGAGTGGCAGTCAAAATAAACACATCGACATAAAGTACTTAGCCATAAGGGATCACATTAAAGAAAATAAAGTGGTCATAGATCATATCAGCACTGAATTAATGCTAGTTGATCCTTTGACTAAAGGAATGCTACCACGGTCATTCAAGGATCATGTCACTCGGATGGGACTTGGTTCCATGATGTAATATGTTGTACAACATTACAGTGTTAATGAAACTCTATTCAGTTGTGCGTTTTCTCATACAGTTGCGCATAAAGTTATTAGAGAACACACACATAAAGGATGGACCGCGAATAAACATTGGGTTTGTTCATACAGTTAAAGTTACCATATAACGGAATTGACTTTGAGAAATAATACATTGTAATACATGGAAGATACTACTCGCATTTAGAGGAACTATTGCCATGATTCATGTATTTGTTTCTTGAAAGTTGAATATTAGAATAAATATGGAGACCAAGTGGGAGATTGTAACAATTGTGGAAACATGCCTCCTACGTAAACATGGAAAGTTCCAAAAAAAAAATAATAATGGCAACTTTCTATTATGATAGCTTTGGACAACAACATGACAGTTTTCGTTGCTATCCATCGGTGGCAATCGATTCATTGTTATCTGGTAATGGTCTAATATATTTCTAATAAATGGTGATTGATTCTGAGCCTTTTGGCATCTTGATGGGAGAACAAGGCATGAGAATCAATTGTAGGGTTGCAGTTTAGGTCCCTTTCACAGTCGCTTACAGTCTGCATACACCATCACTACAGAGCGCCCGTGTGAAAGAAGATCCGGAACATTTAGGCATCAATGGCATCAATGGCTAGAGGTCAGTTTAATCTATTTTTCAAATTGTTTCGTGCATTTCTATTTCATGCACATTTGTAGATTAAGAGATCTGTTTTACATGCTTCCGCTTGTGCAATCCATTTTGATGCACGCCAACATTTCTTACACACACACCTTCTCGGCCGCTTCCTAAAATTCCATGAGCTAATCTAAGACATCAAGGATGCCAAACTTGGTAGTTACACCGATTATTATGGATTGGCATCGTATCAACCTATTATTAAATAAATTATTTTTAAACATTGTTCAAGTATAAATAAGACTTCAACTTTTTATTGATTTGTGAACTCATTAGGCACCATTTGTACACCCATTGGGCACCAGCAATGCACCTAGTGAGCACCAAAGGGGTACCCAAATTTGATCTCCAAGCAAAAACCATGTCATGTTGAAATCAAATTCTTTCAGAGAATTGTTAAGTGAGGATTTGTTGAGCTGTGTGACAACTATAGACCATTAGAGTTCATTGTTAGGTTGTTGAGGTTACTGCACTATGGAAACAACAAGGTAGAATCATAGATTAGGTAAAGTTTCCCTTGTAATATTTATAATATATGCTTGTATTTATGATTTCAATTTGATTTAATCATTAATTTTCACTCTTGAACTTTATATTAGAAGTTAGGGTGATAATTCATGTTTTTACTTATGAGTGATAGTCATAAGTGTGGAATTTGTTTGTATTCAATTATATCCATTTATTGTCTTGATGATCTTTTGACTTTTGTACCATTCTTTCACAGATATGAATTGTGGGTCAGTCAT
Organism: Gnetum montanum; assembly: GCA_015680685.1. Classification (NCBI taxonomy): domain Eukaryota; kingdom Viridiplantae; phylum Streptophyta; class Gnetopsida; order Gnetales; family Gnetaceae; genus Gnetum; species Gnetum montanum. The sequence continues at coordinate 725,368 of MNCI01027940.1, read as the reverse complement.
AGGCAAGGTGACTTTTCTACAATGAAAGATAATTATTAAAGTAATCTAGCACCGAATCTTCCCCAGCAGAAAATTAGTAGCAGAGTGGAAGGTTTTTTTGGATGACTTTACTTATGGCAGTACATTCGAACAAGCCTTGGACTACCTTGAGCAAGGACTAAAAAGATGTGTGGAAACAAACCTGCAACTCAATTGACAAAAGGGTCATCTCATGGTCCAAGAAGGCATTGTATTACAACACATAATCTCACAAGAAGGAATTGAGGTCGACTCTAAAAATTGTAAAAGATGCCCAGTCATCCAAGGAATTACTCACCAATTGAAAATTGTAAAAGATGCCCAGTCATTCTTTGAACACACTGGCTATTATTGGTGATTCATAGAGAATTTCTCTAAGATCGAAAAATAGTTGATTGAGCTAATAAAGAAAGATGTCCCATTTCTTTGTACCAAGAAATATGAGAAAGCATTCCAACAATTGAAGAAGAAACTTGCTTGTAGAACTCCAATTCTATAGGCATCTAACTAGTCCATACCATTTCATGTTATGATAGATGCATCAAATTATGCCTTGGGGGCTATGCTTAAGTGGTTGGACAACAAGAAATATCCATATTACATCCACTGCATAAGCTGCTGCATTATGGGTGCACAATTGAACTACACCATCACAAAAAAAGAATTGATGGAAATGGTGTTCGCTCTAGAAAAGTTTAGGCATTATGTGCTTGGATACAAATTGTTTGTCCACATAGACCACATTGTTATTCACTTCCTCATGAACAAGCCAACGGTGAACCCCCCATGTCCTATGATGGCTAGTGATCTTACAAGAATTCGATTTTACGATGGTAGATTAGAAGGGAACTAAGAATGTGGTCATTGACTACTTATCTTGGTTGTGAAGGGACAAAAAAGAGGAGGAAAAAACACTATCAGATTTGTTTCTTGATGAACCCCTCTTTATTGAGGCTATAACTAAACAATTGCCTACTAAGCCTAAATGGTATAATGACATTTTCACCTATTTTTTTACTCAAGAGATGCCACAAGGATTTGACCATTAGAAGAAATAATAGTTTTTTCACCAAGTGAAATGCTTCATGGAGATCAATAGACACCTCTACAAGGTGGGCACTAATGGTTTAGTTTGTTGGTGTGTCCCTAATGCTAATCAACTGTGCATTCTCCATGATGCTCATGAGGGACCTTGTGGGGATCACTATGTTAGAAGACACATGGCCATTAAAATCTTGATGGTAGTGTATTATTGGCCAATAATTTTTAGAGATGCTCACCAATTTTTCCACTCTTGTAAATACTACCAATAAGATGGTGAAATGACTACTCGAATGGAGGGACCTTAGTAGTGGATTCAACCACTAGAAACTTTTGACATTTAGGGCATTGATTTCATGGATCTTATCATGCCCATGTCAAATGAAAAGGCATACATCATAGTCACTATTAACTATTATATGAAATGGGCAAAAGTAGTAGTTGTCACCAATTGTACATCTTCTACTATTGCTCTGTTTGTGCAAAAGGATGTTGTAAATAGGTCTTGTGTGCCACATGCATTAATTTTTGATAATGGAACCCACTTTATAGGCACTACCTTTTGTAAGCTTATGCAAAGCTTGGAGGTTGAACATAAACTAACAACACCCTACCACCCCCAAGCCAATGGTCAAGTTGAGGTTACAAATAAGGGACTCATAAAGATCCTAAAAAGAACTATTAGCATACAAGAGAGATTGGAGCACAAAACTTAATGATGCCCTTTGGGCTTACCACTCAACATGAAAGCTCTTTATAGGCTACTCTCCCAATGAGTTGTACAAAAAATTACCAACATTTCCAATTCAATCTAAGCTTCGTACAATTTCAACTTCCTATGACCTTAACCTTAACTTAGCTCTAACACAACAAGAATGATTAATGAATGTCAATCTACTAAATGAAAGCCAATTGATGGCCTTTTCATCTAACGAGTTGCACAAGACATTTAACAAAAAGTTCCATGACCTTAGAATTAGAAAAGCAAAATTTCAACTAGAAGATAAGATACTCTACCAGAACCGCACATATGTACCTCAATGAACTAAGTTCTAGATATTGTGGGAAGGACCTTATATCATTTATGAAACTTTTCCTTCTAGGTTCATGTTGGTATACAAACCTAAGAGCCTAGACCAAAAGTAGCTGGTCAACACACAACAAGTCAAACCTTTTGATGAGCCTAAGTAAGCTAGTGGAACAAATGCATTTTTAGATGGACAATGATGAGATTCGAATTGCACAAGCCGCGATATCGCGTACAAGATATCACGGCCGACACAATATCGCATCCCCTACGATATCACGTACACGATATCGCGTCCTTCCCTGCGATATTGTGGTCCGCTGCCAAATCTATAAATAAGAGGTGGCACTCCCCTCATTTGTAATCATAGGCATAAAGTAGTGAAGCTCTGGCAGATTGATCACCCCAGAGATAGAATATTTTTCCTTGTGCCTGTAGTAGGAGTCCCCCAAGTGAACGGTTCTTTATTCGAGCAGCTTTGTACCTGAACACAAGTTGTGTACGGTAATAAAGATGAACTTTGTGGATAAACCTTGCAGTGCATGGATAGGTTTAATCAATGTTATTTATTGCTTTCCTAGTAACGCGGCATGATTATGACTTGGTTACGAGTGTTGACGAACGTGTACGGCTAGCCAAGGAATCGGCTACTCATCGCAATTAGATTCTCTCACCGTTACCTCCTAGAATGTGGGATAAGTACGACTTGATTACGAGCATCTATGGATGTGTACGACTAGTCAAGGAATCAGTTGCTTGTCACACTTAGGCTAGTTAGGTGCCTCAGTACGACCGCTTCAAGCACGTGCATTACGTGTGGTAATCCCAACAACAATTAGCGTTTGGTAGCCATAGTTGCACAATTCAGGGTGTGTACGACAAGTGGGAATGGATGCTGACGCTAGGAATTAGCACTGTAGTTAGAATTAGTTTTAGTCTCTCAACCATTCACCGTTTAGCATAGGAGATAAATCAAAAAATATCAAAAAAATCATATACCTCGGACTTACTTAACCATACACCGTGAAAACAACAAGTAAGTCTGGGAAGACAACGATTAATTAACCCCAAGTGTTCCTTGTGGCGTTTAGGCATTTAGTTTATGGAGTTAGACCAGATCATGCGTGCTATGCTCGTTTCGTATGGTTGAGTGTAGGGGTACCTCGCCACTCATCAGACAACCACACTCAATCTTTCAAATATCCTTTTTTCAACTTAGTCAAGGGGGATGGCCATCCATGCTAACTATATAAGTGGCTTCTCAGTTTTTAATTTTTTTATTTTATATAATTTTGTTTTACATCCTGTTATTTTTACAACTTTTTGTTTTACACATTCTTTATCTTACACCTTTTTTTTTATGTTATTAATTTTTTCCAAATTTTATTTTACAACATCATTAGTACATTTTATTTTTCTTAAATAGTTTAAATTTTTTTATAGATTTTCCTTTATTTTTGATGTGATTTTTTATTATGTTTAATTAATAGTGTATCTTTTGGCCAATTGGGTATAGTATGGTTTGTTTAATGTGGGCATGTGTTATTTGGTTATTTGATTATTAGTGTTTGGATTTTAGCTTTGAATTTTGTTATTGATAACTAGGACATGGTTTCTTTCTCATGAAGCAAGTAGTGAGTCCACAACATCCACCCATCTACAATTTCTATGGTTTTCCTCATTCTTAAAGTATGAGGTCCCTTTTTTATTAATAAAACATTAAAGAACTTGTGACATTGGTAGTTTTTGGACTTGGAAGGGATTTAAAGATTCAAATAGGATGTGACTTCAAGGGTACTCGAGACTCTTTGTGCCTTTCTGCTTACTTGGGTGCATGTGTGTTTTCATGGATTTCTTATCATGTTGTGTTGACCAGTAACATGAAGTTGAATATGTCTTTGCATGATGTGGTTCCCATTTCAAAACTAAAAATAAAAAAAAACAATGGGGATTCAAAGCACATCCCTTAGATAGAATAAATAGGCTATAAGCACTAGTTATGAGACTAGAAAGACATGTTATCCATTCTTGAAAATTATCTCTAACTAAGGCCTTCTCTCACTTCCTACTTCTCTTTTCTTCTTATATAAGGAATGGTGGTTGTTCAATGGGAGCACTCTTATCTCTTAAGTAGATGGAATGGTCTTAGAGTGGTGATGTGATGTCACTAAATATGGTTGATTTTATTTTGGACTAAGAATAGATTTTATTAGGTCATTTAACCATAAAATTCACAAGGGACTTCATGTGACCTTAATTGGGAACTCCATTTCACTCTCTCTCTCTCATCCATCTATGCTTTCCATGTCTCACCTCATTGCTGATTTCATGTTCTTGTTTGATGTCCTTGTTTGATTTGTCAAAATTCTTAGGTAGTTTCTTCTAGGCTTTTGTACTTAATTTTTCGTAATCATTAATCATCCATGGGGTCTATATATTCCTCGATTTGAGGTTATGAAAGGGCAATAAAGGACATGTACCTACTTTGGGGAGGATCCACTTGCATACCTTTTGGTTGGGTTAGTTAGGCTCTTTATCCTTAGACACCCTCATAATCAAATCCTTTTTTCTGCCCCATCATTGACATCTAATTGGGCACATCTTCACAATGTTTTTCAGTGAAATCCTCCTTTTATTATTGTGAATTCTTTATTTCTCTTTGAGAATTTCATCATGTTTGAACTTTTTAGAATTTATTAATGAATCGCTTATCCATTTCATCCTATTTTTTAGTCTTCTTGCTAACACTACTTAAGGAATCAATTCACCATAATCAAAACCCAGCCAAGTGTAACTACCGATGACACAAGGTACATAAAAACCATACATTACACATTGCAAACTAATCCACAATTTTGTTTTGATTGTAGTGGAAAGTGTGTAATGGAGGCAGAATTGTCTTCACCAAGGAAGAAGCAGCAACACCATGCAATAAGGATCCTTCATGCTCATTAGATCTTCTCCCTCATCTTTAAGCTATCAGAGGAGTTAGATGTTAGTTTTCTCTAGGGTGCTTAATTCTATTTTTATGAACATCCAATTTTGTAAAAAATTGTAACTCCATACACTTGGGCACTTAGAGTTTTTCTTTTATGTTTGAGTTAGTTTGTATGTCAGTCAATAATCCCATGCCTTCCCAATATTTTTTAAGGAGATTTTTCCTCCTCTTGTTCACTTGAGAAAAAGTTTTCATTTAGTCATAAAGGTATGATGAATTGTATTTAGCTTGGCTTCAATATTGGCTATTTAATATTAGAGACATGATATAGAATACTTGATATCGAGGCGTAAGAAGTGATGGATATCTGATATCATAGGGTGTGTGTTGACTTATAAATATAGTGCTTGGACATATGATTTGCAACAAGATCTTGGCATAGCATATCAAAGCTCTTGTATTTTCTTTCCTCTAGAGTTAGAATATTTTTCAAAGTGTTTAAGGCAAGAGTCATTGAGTGTATAGATCTTTATTTGAGCACTATTATACCTGAGCACGATAGTGTGTGCAATAATAAAGATGAGCTTTCTAATCAAACCTTGCAACACCTTGGTGTTGATGCATTTGGCCATTTTATTGAACAATAAGATTCAGGGCTTTGAGTTTGGTGAGTTACAAGAATTATCAAAGTTATATTCAAGGGCTGTGGGCATGTTAAAGCTTTGTGGAGTAAATTAAAATTTTAATGAGATGATAGGTTTGATGTGAAGTAACTTTGAAGCAAAAATTGGCGACATCATCAAGCATCCGTTACCTTTCAAAGGAAATAAAATATGTTCGAAAGATGCAAATATTTTAGTTTACGGTTTGGAGGTTCACTCACACGGTACAGCAAACTAAAAAATGGAATTCCTGGGCGTGGATCTGATGAAGGCATACCAACAACACAAATTATCTTGCAAATGTATCGTGGCCCTAATTTTCAGAAAATCGCAGCCCTAATTTGCTCCAAATATTTGCATAAAATCGTGGCCCTAATTTGCTCTGAATGACCGCAGAAAATCGTAGCCCTGTTCACAGATTCTGTTAATGATTTGTTTGGGCGTTCTTGGGAATTCGTGGGTTTGTTCCGGTAGGGTTAATTCAGGAAATGGCTCCAACAGAACACACAGGCAGCGGGTGCATGGAGGCAGCTGAAGACAATAATGGTAGAACCAACGCAAACGCAGGACTCATAAACAAAAACCCAAATTGAAATCTACGTTTTTTGGGGTTCTGTCCCGCGCATCCATGAATGCACTGTAGGAAACAAAAAATAATAAACCAGAGGACAAAAGGCAGAGAGCGAAGGGCAAACAACAAGCAGGCGTGTTTCTAGTTCATCCCTGCAACTTCCAAAAAAAATTTTTACAGTTATTTCATCGCTAAAACAGGGCTTCTTCCTTCCGAAAGATTCATTTCGAATTTTAGGCAGTATGTCCTGCAACTTACCTTCAAACAGTAGCCATGACCAATGCCAATGCATTCGGCATCGCATACCAGTCCGATGGAGATGGCAACAGGGACACGGGAGCACATCAGGATAACTGTCCAGAGATATTTCTGACCGATGCTGGTGAATCGAAGTCTGCAGATAAAATTTTAAAATTTTTTATATAACCTACAAAACCATATGCACATGTGAAGCCCCAGTTATAAACTTACGTCTTCTTAAAATTTATCTCACGACTTCCAAAACATTGTTGATTAATAAAAGCGCTTACAAACATGTTAAAATTAATATTCACATTTTTAAATATGTTTGTAATATTTAAAGGTATAAAATATAACTTCCCAAGAATAAATCTCTCCTAAATTACATGAGTAAGTTGTAACTTCTTAACTTGGGAGTAAAGTTAGCTAAGATATTTTAGCAAACAATCTCCTATTAGTTGGTCAAATTACTTAAGAGAGAAGATAGGAGAGATATTTTAGAAATATTTTTGGGATATTTTTTATAAGAAGAGGAGAATCTCATTTTTTTTTTGGAAATCTTATACACCACTTAGAAGACCTGAGATCTCATTTTAAAGAGGAAAAATTAAAAAGATATATATGTGTATGAGGTAAGTTGCCACTATAGCTTGTATTCCTATGTATTTTAGAAATTATATTTTAATTTCCTATAATATTGTAACTACCAAGACCATTTGTCAATTGTAGCATTTTTATCCCTTTTGTGGTTAAAACCACCCAAAATTGTTGTAACTTACCTAACTTGTTGGGCAAGTAACCTCCTAACTTGTTGGGCAAGTAATCTCCTAATTGGTTGGCCAAGTTACTTGGGAGAGAAGTTAGGTGAGATATTTTTGAATATGTAACTTCCCTACCTACCTT
>MNCI01027940.1:673002-711209 GCA_015680685.1 Gnetum montanum | reverse complement strand
TACAAATTTGACAAGTGGAGAGGGTGACTAATCCACCACTTGGTGAAGATTATGACAAATGGTTTGAATGCCTAAAAAGAAGGAAGCTTGGTTGGAGACACATGGATGGAAGTTAAACATTTAGGCACCTATAAAAGGAGGGTTAGATTGCTTAAGATTTCATCATCTTTCATTTCAAGTTTGGTAGTGAAGATTAGAGAGAGCTAATGGAGTTTAAGAGAGCAATGAGAAAGCCTTTTATCCCATATGTGATGGGATGTTGCCCTGAGCATGTATTGAAGGCCTATCTAAAGGCTAAATCTTGTGGAGCTCCAAAGGAGTGCCCTTTTATGGCTTGGCTATCCGATGAATTTTCCTTTCTCACTTGGGGTTTGGATATTGAGTCCAATGTTTGGGGGCAATATCAAGATTGCTCCAAAGATGAAGAAAAAGAAGAAGAGCCACCAACTCATGGAAAATCATCATGGAGATGGGGAGAAGCTTTGGCCACTCAAGAAGAGAATGAAGGAGTCAATGAAGAAGAACAACAGAACTCCTCCCAAAAAGAAAGTGAAGAAAGGCTTGAAGAGAAAGCTTCATCAGATCAAGGTGAGAGCTCCACCAAACAAGAAGACAAGAAGACCACCTACATCACATCAGAAATCTCCTATGAAAAGGTGAAGGAGATGAGGATTCCCACTAGGGTAACCCTCACAATTCAGTTTCCATCCCAAGCATAGTCCATGAAGGACTTGATAATGTATAGTTGTTATGTACAGTTTGATTTTCTCCTAGGAATGAGGTTTTTGTCCCATTACACCTTATGTTAAATGAGAATTTTCCTCAAAAAAGATTTCTTTTGAATGTAAAAATTCAATGGAAATTTTAGTATGTTTCAATTTCATAGTGAAGAAAAAATTTCTTTGAGTTTTTAAGGGGGCAGAAATGTTGATGCATTTGGCCATTTTATGGAACAGTAAGATTCAGGGCTTTGAGTTTGGTGAGTTACAAGAATTATCAAAGTTATATTCAAGGGTTGTGGGCATGTTAAAGCTTTGTGGAGTAAATTAAAATTTTAATGAGATGATATGTTTGATGTGAAGTAACTTTGAAGCAAAAATTGGCGACATCATCAAGCATCTGTTACCTTTCAAAGGAAATAAAATATGTTTGAAAGATGCAAATATTTTAGTTTACGGTTTGGAGGTTCACTCACGTGGTACAACAAACTAAAAAATGGAATTCCTGGGCGTGGATCTGATGAAAGCATACCAACAACACAAATTATCTTGCAAATGTATCGCCGCCCTAATTTTTAGAAAATCGCAACCCTAATTTGCTCTGAATATTTGCAAAAAATTGCGGTCCTAATTTGCTCTGAATGACCGCAGAAAATCGTAGCCCTGTTCACAGATTCTGTTAATGATTTGTTTGGGCGTTCTTGGGAATTCATGGGTCTGTTCCGGCAGGGTTAATTCAGGAAATGGCTCCAACAGAACACGTAGGCAGCGGGTGCACGGAGGCGGCTGAAGACAATAACGGTAGCACCAACGCAAATGCAGGACGCATAAACAAAAACCCAAATTGAAATCTACGTTTTTTGGGGTTCTGTCCCGTGCATCCACGAATGCACTGCAGGAAACAAAAAATAATAAACCAGAGGACAAAAGGCAGAGAGCGAAGGGAAAACAACGAGTAGGTGCGTTTCTGGCTCATCCGTGCAACTTGAAAAATTTTTTTTTGCAGTTATTTCATCGCTAAAACAGGGCTTCTTCCTTCCGAAAGATTCATTTCGAATTTTAGGCGGTATGTCCTGCAACTTACCTTCAAACAGCAGCCATGACCAATGCCGATGCATTCGGCATTGCATACCAGTCCGATGGAGATGGCAATAGGGACACGGGAGCACATCAAGATAACTTTCCAGAGATATTTCTGACCCATGCTGGTGAACCAGGGTCTGCAGATAAAATTTTAAAATTTTTTATATAACCTACAAAACCATATGCACATGTGAAGCCCCAGTTATAAACTTACGTCTTCTTAAAATTTATCTCACGACTTCCAAAACATTGTTGATTAATAAAAGCGCTTACAAACATGTTAAAATTACTATTCACATTTTTAAATATGTTTGTAATATTTAAAGGTATAAAATATAACTTCCCAAGAATAAATCTCTCCTAAATTACATGAGTAAGTTGTAACTTCTTAACTTGGGAGTAAAGTTAGCTAAGATATTTTAGCAAACAATCTCCTATTGGTTGGTTAAATTACTTAAGAGAGAAGATAGGAGAGATATTTTAGAGATATTTTTGGGATATTTTTCCTAAGAAGAGGAGAATCTCATTTTTTTTTTTGGAAATCTTATACACCACTTAGAAGACCTGAGATCTCATTTTAAAGAGGCAAAATTAAAAAGATATATATGTGTATGAGGTAAGTTGCCACTATAGCTTGTATTCCTATGTATTTTAAAAATTGTATTTTAATTTCCTATAATATTGTAACCACCAAGACCATTTGTCAATTGTAGCCTTTTTATCTCTTTTGTGGTTAAAACCACCCAAAATTGTTGTAACTTACCTAACTTGTTGGGCGAGTAACCTCCTAACTTGTTGGCCAAGTTACTTGGGAGAGAAGTTAGGTGAGATATTTGTAAATATGTAACTTCCTTACCTACCTTGGAACCCTATAAAAAGGCTTCAGGGGTCAAAGAGGAAGGACATGGGGGGGAAGCATCATCATCACACAAGAAGGAAGTCTTACATCATACTTGGAAGATTTGTAAAGGACATTTCTTGAAAGATGGCTTGCTAGAATAAAGATTTCAGCCTCTTTGTCATGGTCCTGTGAGTTATGCATTTCATTTTTTGTTTTGTTTAAATTGCTTAGCTAGTGGTTTAGATAGTATCATCCTTGGCAAGTAATTTTGGGATTTTTAGATTGCTCTTATTGTTCTTGTTGCCCGATAGAAATTTCTATTAAAATTTTGCCATAGAAGCGCTTGTGTTTAAAAGCCTTGAGAGCATTTTAGTAGTAAATTTCATTATTGAGCAACGTTTGGGAACTGCTATTGGGTTGTTGGAAGAGAGCCTCTGTTTGTAGTCACGCCGTGGAACAATTTAGTAGCCGAGAGGGTTCAGAAAATCTTTGGTATTTTGATGGGACCAGAATAGCTTCTTTATCTTTAAAGTGATTTTCCGTGTTATTTCAATCAGAAATTGTCAAGTCTTTTAAAGGTTCTGTTTGAATGCAATCGTTGGCATCTATTGTCTAGTCAAAGTGGAGTCTCGTACGTGGTAGTTTACGCAGCGATTTTTGGTAGCACAGTAGGATTGTCTTGAAGATATTGCTTGGTTGAGCCTTGGAGGTTTGAACAATTCGTAGATATTGAATTTGGAATAGCTTTATTGCGAAGTGTTTACTCGTGTCATTTTACCTTGTTTAAATATTTGAGGTCCACACAAATCTGCTTTCTTTTCTTTTCTGTCTATTTCCATTGAATCTTGCTCTATTTCTAGTTTTCTTGTGGAACTATCTCTTTCTCTGGGGAAAATTAGGAGTAGATTGTGGAGTTGTGCTCAAATGTTTTCGCAAAATTTTATTTGTTATAAGTAGGTATTATAAGGACCATGTAGACTAGGCAGTTGAACAAAATAGGAAATTTTCAAGAACTCACAGTACTTGGCAAAGTTGGTTGAATCTCTTTAAAGTAAGTCATTTGTAGTTTACAAGCAACAAAATCATTACATTTCTCACAACCGAAAGCCGCAACAGCACAGACACATACTCACATTAACTAATGAGTCTATTTGGAGGTATCTGGGCCTTGGTGTAGCCAGAGACCAGCAGGCACCTAAATCCTGTTCGAGGACACTCGTTGGCGGTCGTGTCCCAAACGGTCGCCAGCACTTGGCTAACTTTAATATTGTATGCATGCATTCAATGTTTTGTGTAATTTCATTTAATGCTAACAAGTAATTAAACTAAAGTAAGCTAGCTAGATTAAATAGTAATTAATTAAGCACATCACTATGATTGCTTCAAGCATGCACATGATGCTTGGTATTCGTAGCAATGTTGAATGTTTGATAACCCAGAAGCATTATACATGTTTAGGATGTGTGTGGAAAGTGGGATCGGATAATTATGTTAGGATAGTTATTAATTAGCAATTAGATTAAGTAAATTGGTTCATAAATTGAGTTTGAACATGTTGTTAATCGTAGATGAATAAAATATAAATTAATAAAAATCATATGCCTCAATTACACTTAACCGTAAAACTAAGCTCCACAATGTAGTTGGAAAGACAACAATCATCATGATTAGATTTCATGACCTAGAACTAGTGTACATGGGAACTTAAGGTCTACAGAATTCAATTGGATCACATGTGAATAGTTGTGATTCATATGGTTTGGTGTAGGGGTACCTTGCCACTCATCATTGGCATCATTGTTGTAAACCTTTTGTTTATTATGTGTGCTATCTAGGACTTGGTGAAAACTTATTTAAGATCAATGGAATGAATCCTAAAGGAATATCATTCATTAAAATAACTACAACAATTTTAAGATGCACAGTGCATTTCTTATTTTCTTACACAAGATGTCTTCTTCTCACAGGAGTGATTCTTCACCCAACTCTGATAAAGTAAATTAGCAGGTGCCCCAACAATACAAAGTGGTATATGCTCATCTTTGATGAGTATGTATCTAATTTTACCTTCATCCTATAGAAGGACCCAACTCTAACAAATTAAATTAGCAGGTGCCCCAACAATACAAAGTGGTATATGCTCATCTTTGATGAGTATGTATCTAATTTTACCTTCATCCTATACAAGGATGAACTGCTACAGTGGTGAGACATGAAGGACAACATTGTATTGTTGCTTAATTGATCCATTCCTACAATGCTCCACCAAACTCTTATGTAGTTGGGCATCCAAGGCCTTCATGCTGAATATGTTGTGAAGGATAGTGATGCTAAGGATTATCATCCCAGTGATTTATAAAATCTAAGGAATCGATAGCTAGAGTAGTGGTATGAGTCCATGAAGGGAAAGTGGCCCAATGATTCCCTATTCTTAACATACTAAAAATATGGTGAAGACCCCTTCTCTATAGGTTTTCAATTCAGAGAAATTCCTCTCTTTGACTTCTATGAAGGAGGTAAAAACTAGAACCTACAGTCCATGATCCATAATCCAAGTTTTAGCAAGAACAGATGCAATGACAAAGGGGGATCCAAGGAGAAGAGTCATGGAAAGAATGTAGGTAGATAGCAAGATTTTGATTGCAACTATTGAAGATGGGGTAGCATGCATCACGATGATGCTAGTCCTCCTTTCTCTTCAGCTTCATCATCATCTTTCTCTTTTGTCTCAGAATGTAATCATAGATGGCGTGATCATGATAAAGGTGATCGATGAGACTAAGATGATCATAGAGACCATTAGGAAAGTCAAGATCTGGGGCACAGGCATTCATGAGAGGGCTATTTCCATGAATGAAGGAGTAGTAGAGGGCATTGTATGCACCAGAATCATGGCCTCAATGAACCTTTTTTGGCTACCTGGAACATGCTAAACATTGCAGATGTAGCGAGAATTTCTATAAGGCATGTAAAGGATAGTCAAATCAAGAGGCTAGACATGAATAATATCCCTAGGTTTGAAGAGGAATATAACTAAGATCTACAAAATCATCTTCAGGCTTTCCATGATGCCTTTGCCTTGCAAAATATAGAAAATGACTAGAAAAAGCTTAAGTTATTTCTCAGAACACTCATCAAAGAAGTAGAAAGCTAGTAATAGTCCTTAGAATTGTAATCCATCAGACGGTGGAGTTTAATGCTCCAACTATTCAATGAAAAATATCAAACATACTCCCAAGTGTCCAGCTTAAGAAGGCATATCTAGGAATAGAAACAAGGGACACATGAACCCTTGGATGCTTCCACGGACCAATACTATTCTCTATTGCATATATGTCATGACCATGTTTATTCTCAATAGGAGCAACTTTGCCACATTATAGATGGGTTCAGATCAGAAATGAGGAGAACTCTTGAAGTCAATGTCTAATGGAAATTTTCAGAATTAAGAGTCCATTAGATCCAATGGCTAATCGAGCAAGTGGAAAAACAAAAAGGAGAATTGAGGAAACACAAGAGTATAGAAGAATACAATTGTGATCCTTTCATTTGCAAGAGGGAGATTCAATTTTGTGAGGAGGAATCATTACTTGATGTGTTGGTAAATCAAAAAACCTTGTCGATTCAAAAATTTACCTTTAAAATTTTAGCTAAGGTGGATTAAATATGGAACTCTATGGATAGTATATTTCATGCTATCTTAAAAATTACTGAAGAGTCAAAAGAACAAAGTAGTGATCGTGACCACAAAAGGTGAAAAGAAGTTGAACATGCCTACTAAAGAGGTAAGGGAAAAATTGGTGTAGTAGATGAAGTTGCCAAAATTGAATTAGATGATGATGGTGGATGTGACATTTGCCAATATGAATATCCTAATGGATGTTGCCCCATCATGTCACACTTACAAGAGTCTAGGGTCTATGCCTTGAATCCACAACTAGCAAAAAGGCAAGCACCCAGAAGGTTGTCTTACCCTCAAAGAAATCCTAAGAAATTCCATGAGCAAAAAATGTATTATCCAAGTGGAAATTCACTACAACCATATGAGTATTATCAAAAGTGATAGTAATCATAGTCATCGGCATTGCCATCACAAGGTAGTATTATCCTCATAGATAACCTTTTTCATATGTGTATTACGTTCAGCAACCCCTATCTCCACGTGACTCTTCTAGTCACATTTCTCTTTTCCAACATTAGTACTACCCTCCCAAATATTATCAAAATCATTCTCCATATTCAGGGAGGGATACCACTGTTTATGCTTATCCTCCTCCTATTCCTGCATTTGTTTCTCCATCCTCAACACAGCTACTGCCTATTCCATCTATGCAAAGTGAACTTCCAACCAAACCATAGTAATGTAATGCTACCAAGGCCATCTATCTACAACTTGTTCATCAATCGAGTGGTTTGAACACTAGATCATGGAAAAGACATTTTTTTCAAACCCAATAGCCCACCTAAGACCTCACATACACATGCAGTTGGCAATCCTACTTCTCCATCTCTCTCTTCATCTAATCTTTTTGAATCCCCTTCAAATAAAATACTACCTAGAATCCATGCTGTTATGCTAACTCATGTTGTATCTAATTAGATTTGGGCTAAAAACCTTCCTAGAAAATTAGTTAATCCTAGGAATCCTCTTATCTATTTGCAAATTGTTGTGAATGAACCATGTAAATATTTTCTTAATTTAGGTTCTGGTGTAAACTTGATTTCTCATGAGATGTATACTACCTAGAACTTGATGGCCCTCAAGAAAAGAAATATCTAATTAAAATTAGTAGACTAGTCCATTACTATTCCATTAGGACTAGTGGAAGAAATTATGCTCACTATCTATGGGTGGTCTTATTCTACTAATTTTCTAGTAATCAAGGTTAATAACTATAAAGGGGACTTCACAATCATCATGGGAAGGGCATGGCTAAGCATTGTTGATGCAAGAATGGGCATAAGAGATCTTTCCCTAGAGATATCTAAGGAAAATGCATTTAGGAAGATTGAGAAGAAGCAAGTTCCATGCATCATGTACAACGATATAATGTGTAATTATGTGTAGAAACTCTAGTTCATGAAATGAGTATCTATTTCTACATGTAGGTCATATGCACTTGAAGTAGATATTCAAAAATTCTATATGCAGTAGCCACAAAATAAGAGGGCAGCCAGTGGCTGATCACTAATTCTGAAAGTAGCACAATGTGCATGAAACCTACTAAGAGCCTGACATGCACTTATGTTGCAAGAATGGATGAACTAGAGCAAGTTCATCATGAACTCTGTAATAATGCACATGATGATACTTATTGGGAAGAGTTAAAAATTCCTAAAAATTTTAAATAAGAGCCCCTTATGTTAAAAACTCTACCTACTAGCATGGAATGTGCATTCTTGAAAAATGGAAAGATAGTAATAACCAATGCAAATCTTGCTCTAGAATAGAAATAGATGCTATTAAATTTGGTCGACAAATGGTTAACAGCCTTTGCTTGGTTATATCCTAAATTTAGAGGGATTGATCCTATGATATATTAGCATTATATCTACAGTAACTTTGTCATAAAGTTAAAGAGGAAACCATAGAGGTGATCGAACCCCAAATTGAAGCATATCATTATAGAGGAAATTGAAAAATTTCTTTTAAATGGGGTTTAGCTATCCCATTGTAGATAGTAGGTGGGTTAGTCCACTCATGATTATGTCAAAAAAATATGGTAAGTGGCAAGTTTGCATTGGTTTTTGGCTATTGAATATGGCAACATTCAAGGATCATTTTCCATTACCGTTCATTGATCATGTGTTAGATACCAAATCCAAATTGTGCTAGAGGACTAGGCCAAAATAACATTCATGAGTTCCTAAGGGACCTTTGCATATCGTAAGATACCTTTTGACATGTGTAATGCTCCTATCACTTTCCAAAGCCTTGTCTTAAGCATCTTTTAGTAGCAAATTAGTAGCATAGTGGAAGTCTTTATAGATGACTTCTCCACTTATGGTGCTACATTCGAGCAAGCCTTGGACCACCTTAAGCAAGTATTAAAAAGATGTGTGGAAATAAACCTATGGCTTAATTGGAAAAAGAGCCATCTCATGGTTTAAGAAGACATTAAATTAAGGAAAAAAATATTAGAAATAAGAATTGAGGTTGACTCTAAAAAAATAAGGATCATCTAAAGAATTACCCATCAATTGGAAACTATAAAAGATGTTTGGTCATTCCTTGGACACACTGGCTACTACTGGTGATTCATAGAGAATTTCTCTAAGATTGTAAAACCATTTGTTGAGTTAACAAAAAAAGATGCCCCATTTTTTTGGAACAAGAAATGTGAAAAAGCATTCCAACAATTGAAGGAGAAACTTGTAGAAACTCCAATTCTATAGGCACCTAAGTGGTCTAGACCATTTTGTGTTACAACAGATGTATCAAATTATGCCTTGGGGGCTATGCTTATGTAGTTGAATGATAAGAAACATCCATATTACATCTACTACACAAGCCAAAGAATTATGGGTGCATAACTAAACTACACCACCATAGAAAAAGAATTGATGGAAATGGTGTTTACTCTAGAAAAATTCAAGAATTATGTGCTTGGATACAAAGTGTTTGTACACATGGACCACAGTGCCATTTGCCTCCTCATGAACAAGCCAATGGTAAGACACCTTGTCATATGGTGACTGGTGATCTTACAAGAATTTGATCTTATGATGGTAGATTGAAAGGGAACTAAGAATGTGGTTACTAATCATTTGTCTCAATTTAAATGGAATAACAAAGAGGTGGAAAGCCCACTATCTGACTTTTTTTTAGATGAACTCCTCTTTATTAGGGCTGTAATTGAATAATTACCCATTAAGCCTAAATGGTACAATGACATTATCACTTATTGATGAGTGGCGAGGTACCCCTACACTCAACCATACGAATACGAGCATTACACGCATGATTTGGTCAAACTTTGCAGACTAAGTGCCTACATGCCTTATGAAACACTTAAGGTTAATCGTTCATTCTATTTCCAGAATTACTTGTATTTGTGACAGTCGTATGGTTAAGTAAGTTTGAGGTATGTGATTTTTATATCTTTTATGTTTTATCACCTATGCTAAGAGAGGAAAGGGTAAAGAGACTAAGTAACTAACTCTAACTAACTAAGTTCTAATGCCTAGCATCAGTATCCGTTCCCACTTACCGTTCACACCCTGAACCAATGCAACCTTCTGGGATTACCAAATGCTATTCATTGCTGGGATTACCAAGCATAATGCATGTGCTCGAAGTGGTTGTAGTGAATGCACTTAACTAAGAGTGTTGAGGGTTGAGAAAGATTAATTGACTAAAGCATTTAAACAATTAACAATAATTAAAGTCCTATTTAGCTTAGTCCATGCACTACACGGTTTATCCAAAAAGTTCATCTTTATTTCCATACACAAACTTGTGCTCAGGTACAATATTTGCTCGAATAAAGATCCATTCACTTTGGGACTCCTATTGCAGGCACATGGAAATTACTCTAACTCTGGAATGGAAAAACTACAAGATTTTGGCTAAGGTCTAGATCTAGATGGAGAAACAAGGGAGAGCCACCTCTTATTTATAGATTTGGTGACACGCTACAATATCGCGTGCACGATATTGCAGGGGAAGACACGATATCGTGGGGGATGCGATATCATGGCAGACGCGATATCGCATATGCAATATCATGGCCCATGCGATATCGCATCCAATCATACCCCCATGACTGAATAAAAACTCATCCTCGAGTTCCTTACAAAATATTGGGAAGGTATGGGATTATTGACTTGAATGGAACTAATGGTGAATGGGATGACATGTGAATGGATCATCATTACAGAACATGACAAAACTGGTGTTCACAATAACAAGAGTGAACACTTTATACATTTGACATCAAGCCTTATTTGGTAGTTGAGAGAGAAGAGAGAGGAGAGAAAAAGTCTGCTACTGCTAACGCCAAGATTGCACCTTTCATTGTCTATCTATAATCACACCATCCATCTTGTTCCTTGCATAGCTACTTTAGCATCAATCCATTCCAAGTGTTCCCTCCAGATTCAATCCGTTGTTGTATGATTACCATCTACACACACAACACAGTCTTATATTAGCAAGGGTAAAGGAATCACAATGCAATTGATACCTTGCTTCGGTGAAAGGTTCATTGGCTGAGTTGTGGTATGGCTGATGCGAACTCTGGAGATATAATTATGGTGACCACCAAAGGTTAGGAGAAAATTGAAAAAATTGGATTAGGACCTCCATGACTAAAAGCAAACCTCTGGTAGTGATAGAATGGAGAAAGAAAGAAAAAGAACAAGAAAGATGGAGAAAAAGAGACAACTATAATGTTGATGAAATAGATGTCAAGATGGAAATGAACAAAATAGGTTAGATTGCAAAAATGTTAAGGGAAAGAATTTAACTGGTGTACTAAATAGGAATTCCAGTGGGTCCTTCCCAAAGCAGGCTCATGCCCTTAATGCCCTAACAAACCCACATTCGAAGAGTTCATAGGCTCTGGAAATGTCATTTGGAACAAGAGTTAAAGTCTTAACCACAAGAATTTACCAAAAAGAAAATGATGCATCACCCAAAATATGGACTACTGATACAACTGATAATGAGGTGAACAATGGAGAGAAGGATGGAGAGAAGAGAATGGAATGGAATCCCAAGAACAAGGTGGTGTATAGTCTCTTGTGTATTTCATGGTTAATGTGAATTAGTAGATCCCATTCCAAATCTGGCCTCAACAAACCACATCCAATGACTTCACATTAATACATTCAGCCGACCCATCCTCTTGAAGTAACAAGAATTTCTCCACCAAAGAGTCACCAACATTTCGATGAAGTGAAAGATGAGATAGGAAGCGAGGAAGGGCCTTAGTTAGAGGGAACATTTTTATTTTGAGTTCCATAACCAGTGCTTATAGCCCAAGGGATTATTTTGTCTAAGGGGTGTGCTTTGAATTCTCACTTCTCTCTCTCTCTATTTCTATCTCTTTGTTTTATGTGTTTATATGTGAGAACCACACCATGCAATGACTTTGTTATTTTTATTAACTCAGCTTTCCGATAATGGAGCAATGTCGGAATGGGAGGGAAAACTCAAGAAGAAAACATCTAAGCACCCAAGAGAATGTCCAGCACAAATGCATCAAATCCCCTTGAAGTCACACCCTATTCAATCCTTGAGTCCTTCCTTAGTTCGAGAAATGCCTAGTCACCAATTTGTTATAGTTCTTATTATTTTGGAGAAAGGGACTGTACAGTTCCAAGCAAAGAGGGACCATAGAAATTTTTGGATGTATGGATGAAGTGGACTCATTGCCTATCATATAAAAAGAACCATACCTTATTATCAACATCGTAACTTAAAGGTAAAAACCAAACATTAGCAATCAATAGAAACAGTTCATGCCATCATTAAGAGCACTTATTAGGTGACAAACTTAACAAAATGGATAAGACACACACATACAAATAAAAAACAAAGTATGAACGATGTTGTAAAAAAAACAAGAAAAGGTAAAGAAATTTTAAAATAGAAAAGTGCAAAACAAAAAAGTGTAAAACAAAAACCTAAAAAGAAACCGAGGGCCTCAATGGATTAGCATAGGTGGCCATCTCCCCCATGACTGAATTGAAAGGGAGAGGTTCAAAATAATGAGCGTTTGTTTAAATTTCTTAAAAGTGTCCAACTTCTCCCAATTGATGTTTTTAGGTTAAGGGCTAGAAGTTGGAGATGCTCATATTCCAATGTATCTATGCTTTTGTTGTGGGTGCAAGTTGTTCCCCTAGTTCGTTCCATGCATGTTGCTGGGTTGCTCTCTTGATTAGCTGTCAACCATTGGGTGTTCTCTTGTTGTGTGGTTGCTACATATAGGCACCTTTGTATCTGAGTTTCTTGGGCACACCAGTTGCATGCAGGAGATGCTGAGCATTCCTCCATGTCATCACCCTCTGAGTCACTGTATGTAATGCATGGAACTTTCTTCTTCTCAATCTTTCCATAAATTTTTCCCTTACATATTTTCAAGGAAAGATCAAAAATTCCAAGGCATGTGTTGATGGTGCTAAGCCATGCCCTCCCCATTATAATTGGGAAGTCCCCTTTGTTACTGTTGACTTTTATCACTAGGAAATCAACTGGGTATGACCAACCACACACAATGGTAATGATGTCCTCCACCAATTCCAAGGGAATAGTGATGGATTGGTCAGCCAACTCTAGTTGAATATTTCTCTTCTTGAGTGGAGGTAGGTTCTAGGTTTTATACATTTCTTATGAGATTAAGTTGACTCCGAAACCTAAGTTAAGAAGAGCCTTATGAGGTTCATTCCCAGTGACTTGGAGATAAATTAGGGGGCTTCCAGGATCAAATAATTTCTCGGGAATGTGACTCACCTTGATCCAATCAGTAACAATATGTGTTAACATAGCTGTGTGCATTGAGCTTTGTTGTTGGTTTGCAGGGAGCTTCGAAGCCTTATTTGTTGGAGGAGTGGTTATAGACTCAACCTCTTGTGGTTGTGAGAGCTTGTTTGGGATTTTGGTTCTAAATAAAGGTCTTCTCTTTGTTCAATTGTCAGAACTAGTAGTGGGTTGAAGGTTTACAACTCTTATCGCATTACATTACTACGGTTGAGCAGGGAGTTCCACTTGCATCGTTGGAGCAGGTGGTAGTGGAACTACTTGTGTAAGAGATGCGGATGGATTCAGAGGATGGTATGTATGTGGTATGTCTCTCAGAGGAAGAGTCTTAAAATACTCCCAAACTTGGTAGTGACGTTGTGGAGTTACGTGACCCATAGAGTCACTGGGAGAAACTAGCTGCTACACGTAATAGCAATATGAGTTTGGTTGCCGGTAAGGGTATTGTTGCCTAGGCGGTGGTATCCCCCATGACTTTGGGTGTTGCCACTACTGGTGTTTCCTGATAGGTTGTGGTAGAGTTCCACTTGGATAATATGTTAACAGTTGGTGGAACTACCTCGGGTTACCTTGGGGATAAGATAACCCTTCAGGATGCTTGTCGTTTGTTAAGTCTTGGGTTGAGTGCATACACCCTGAACTCTTGTAGATGTGAGATTATTGGGCAACATCCCTTAGGATGGTCATATTGGCAGATCTCACATCCACCATCATTGCCCATGCCAGAATCCACAACCTCATCAGTGATAGTCATTTTTCCCTTACCCTTATTACATGCATGGTCTAAATCTCTCCACTTTTTCTTATCATGATCACTACTTCACTCCTCCATAGACTCCTGTACGATTTTTAGGACAGTTTCAATTTTACTATCTAAGGAGCTCCATATATCATCTACCTTAGTTGACACTTCCATTGTTAATTTCTAAAGTAGCAAGGTTTTTCTATTCACCAACTCTTTGAGTGGTGACTCATCCTCTTCCTCACAGAATCTCACTCCCCTCTTTCGGAGGGAAGGTTCACGGTTATACTCTTCCACACTTTCTCTTCTCTATAGCTCCCCTTCTTCCTTAGCTACTTGCTCTAACAATCAATGAATTTCATGGAACCTAAGGTCTGATAACCTCCCTTGGGCATATGTTCCAAGGGTTCTCCTGGTTTCATTTCTTAGCCCATCTACGAGGTGGTGGAGTTGATCCCATTGTGCATAACCATGGCCTGGGCAACGATGTAGAAATGCATAATATAGGCCCATGGTAGCATCCAAGGATTTGTGATTACCTTTATTCCATCCTTGGATCTACTTACGCAAGTTGGACACTTTGGAGTATGTTTGGTATTTATTGTTAAATAATTCTAGCATTGTACTCCACCTCCTAATGGTTTTTGGCTCTAAAGACTAGTACCAACTTTCTACTTCTTTTA
The DNA here is from genome assembly GCA_015680685.1 of Gnetum montanum. Taxonomy (NCBI): domain Eukaryota; kingdom Viridiplantae; phylum Streptophyta; class Gnetopsida; order Gnetales; family Gnetaceae; genus Gnetum; species Gnetum montanum. The sequence goes on along the minus strand of MNCI01027940.1, from coordinate 696,658 downwards.
TGAGTGTCCTAGGGAACAAATTTAACTTTTGCCACTTTTTTTCAATATTCTACAAGGCATAGGCATCGTGGAATGCCTGTAAGTGCTTTTGCAGATCAACATTGTATCCCCCCTAAAATCGTGGGATATTATTCATTTCTAGTCTCTTGATTTGGCTATCTTTTTGGTGCCTTGTAGGTATTCTAACTACCTCCGTAATGTCTAACATACTCTGGGTGAAAAGTAGGGGTTCATCATGATCATCTCTCTCATGATGTCTATGATGCCTACGTGGTTCCCTACTTTCCCTTCTTTCATGCCTTGACTCTCTAGAATACCCTTGTCCTCTCTCTTGACTCTCTCGTCAAGGTTTCTCACTTTGCTTACCCTTATCCTCACAGTTGTGCTCTTTGTGACTGCATCCTAATGTGGAAGGAGAGGGTGAATGATGTGATGAAGTGAAAGAGGAAGGAGAACCATCACCATGATGATGTTTCCTACCTTCCCTTCGGTGGCTACGACCTCAATCGTGATGACGATCAGACTGCCCGTCCTTATCATTTGATTATGTTCCCTCATTGAACACTTGGTGTTTTTGGGCATCAAAACTAGGGTTGTGTATCATGGAGCGAAGGTTCTGATACATCACCTCCTCACTATCATTAGGAGGAGGAACATCATTTTGTGAAGAACCTATTGAGATAGGTTCACCACCCCTAATTTCTCTTATGACAGGCGAAGCGTTGCAGGGTCCTTTGCCCTTCAACAATGTGTGATAACTCTCCTGCCACGAGTCCCTTAGACATTACACCTTTGTGGGATGGTAATCCCTTGTGTCATAATCTTCTGCAATGTATTCAGCATATAATTCTGTCATGCCTATCTATGCAAGAGCACGAAGGAGCATGTTAGGGACTGCTTGATCTGGGGGTAACACTATGTTACCTTGCAAATCTCTCCAGTGTAGTTGTTCATCTTAATGGAGGATAAACGTAAAATTAGGTATATACTCATATGATGAGTATATACTACCCGATGCTATTGAGGAATTGGTGGTTTTGGGTTACATGTGTTAGACCATTGATTGTCTCTTGTGTGATCCCTAGGTGGTGAAGTGCTTTTATGAGAAGAAGAAGACATTGTTATTTTGTTAGTGTGCTAATTGACTGTTGTTTAAATTTTCTGTTGATTAACCCTAAGGGTTCGTTTAAGCTTCCTAACTATGTGGATGATTTCCTATGTTCTACTTATCACACAAACAACTTAGTCCCCGACAACGATGCTAATGATGAGTGGTGAGGTACCCCTACACTCAACCATATGAATATGAGCAGTACATGTGCAATCTGGTCGAACTTCGCAGACTAAGTGCCTACATGCCTTATGGAACACTTAAGGTTAATCGTTCGTTGTCTTCCCAAACTTACTTGCATTTGTCACGATTGTATGGTTAAGTAAGTCTAAGGTATGTGATTTTCATATCTTCTATGTTTTATCACCTATGCTAAGAGAGGAAAGGGTGAAGAGACTAAGTAACTAACTTTAACTAACTAAGTTCTAATTCCTAGCATCAGTATCCATTGCCACTTACCGTTCACACCCTGAACTAATGCAACCTTTTGAGATTACCAAACGCTATTTGTTGCTGGGATTACCAAGTGCAACGCGCGTGCTCGAAGCGGTCATACTGAATGCACTTAACTAGGAGTATTGAGGGTTGAGAAAGATTAATTAAATAATAAAGTATTTAAACAATTAATAATAATAACTAAAGTCCTATTTAGCTTAGTCCATGCACTGCAAGGTTTATCCAAAAAGTTCGTCTTTATTTTCATACACAAACTTGTGCTCAGGTATAATATTTGCTTGAATAAAGATCTATTCACTTTGGGACTCCTATTGCGGGCACATGGAAATTACTCTAACTCTAGAATGGAAAAACTACAAGAGTTTGGCTAAGGTCTAGATCTAGATGGAGAAACAAGGGAGAGCCACCTCTTATTTATAGATTTGGCGACACGCTACGATATCACGTGTGCGATATTGCAGTGGAAGACGCGATATCGCGGCCCATGCGATATCGCGTCCCATCACTTATCTTCTCACTTAAGAGATGCCACAAGGGCTGGATCACCAGAAGGAATAATAGTTTCTTCACCAGGTGAAATAATTCATGGAGATCAATGGATAGTTCTACAAGATGTGTGCTAATGGCCTAGTTTTTTGGTGTGTCTTTGATGCTGATCAACTACACATTCTCCATGAGGCTCATGAGGGTCCTTGTGGGTGCCACCATGCTAGGAGATACACAATCATTAAAATTATGATGGCAATATATTATTGGCCAAAAATTTTCAGGGATGCTCACCAATTTGTCCATTCTTGTGAACGCTACTAATGAAATGGTGGAATGATTGCTTGAATGGAGGAACCTTAGTAGTGCAGTCAACCAATGGAACCATCAACATTAGGGGCATTGATTTCATGGGTTCCATCATGCCCATGTCAAATGGAAAGGTGTACATCATTATCACTATTAACTATTATAAAAAATGGGTAGAAGTAGCAACCATCACTGATTGTACATATTCTACTGCTACTCGGTTTGTACAATAGAATGTTTTAAACAAGTTTGGTGTCCCACATGCATTAATTTTTGATAATGGAATCCATTTTATAAGCATAACTTTTGAAAGCTTATGCAATGCTTGGGGTTTGAGCATAAACTAACAACACCCTACCACCCCTAAGCCAATGGTTAAGATGAGGTTACAAATAGGAAAATCACAAAGATCCTAATGAGAACTGTTTAAAAATATAAAAGAGTCTAGAGCACAAAACTCAATGATTCCCCTTGGACCTACTTTTTAATGTAGAAACTCCCTATAGGCTACTCTCCCTATCAGTTGGTGTATGAAAAATTACCAATACTTCCTATTCAATCTAAGCTCTATACACTTTCAATAGCTTGTGACCTTGACCTTGACTTAAGTTTAACACAAAAAGAATGATTAATAAATCTCAATCTGCTAAATGAAAATCGATTGGTGGCCCTATCATCTAATGAGTTACACAAAGCATTTAACAAAATGTGCCATGACCTTAGAATTAGAAAATTCAAATTTCAACTGGGAGATACGGTTCTCTACTGGAACCCCATCCATGTACCTTAATAAACTAAGTTCTAGATATTGTGGAAAGGACCTTATATCATTTACAAAACTTTCTATCTTGGGGCTATGTTGATCTACAAACCTAAGAGCCTAAACAAGAAGTAGTTGGTCAACACACAATAAGTCAAACCTTTCCACAAGCCTAAGCAAGCCAATGCAACAAACGCCTCATCGAATGGACAACCATGCTTAAAATTTTGAATCTCTTTCTTTTAACTCAGTCATGGAGGAGATGGCCATCTATGCTAACTATATAAGTGACTCTTTATTTTTTCATCTTTTTGTTTTATACATTTTTTTTTACATCTTGTTATTTTTACAATTTTTTGTTTTACACATTCTTTATCTTTTAACTTTTTGTTTTTCTACATTATTAATTTTTTCCAATTTTTGTTTTACAACATTGTTAGTAAATTTTATTTTTCTTAAATATTTTACAATTTCTTTTATATTTTCTTTTATTTTTGATGTGATTTTCTTATTATGTTTTAATAATAACATGCCTTATTACTAACTGGGTACAATGTGGTTTGTTTGATGTGGGTATGTGCTATCTAAATATTTAATTGTTGGTGTCTAGATTCTAGCTTTAAATTTTGTTATTGATAACTACGACATGGTTTATTTTTCATGAAATAAGCAATGAGTTCACAACATCCACCCATTTACAAACTCTATGGTTTTCCTTGTTCTAGAAGTATGAGGTCCCTTTTCCATTAATAAGACTTTAACAAACTTATGACCTTGGTAGTTTTTGGACTTGGAAAGGATTCAAAGGTTTGAATAGGGTGTGACTTCAAGGGAAATTGATACTCTTTATTCCTTTCTGATTACTTGGGTGCATGTGTGTTTTTATGGATTTCTTACCATTTTGTGTTGACTAGTAACAAAAAGTTGAATAAATATTTGCATGGTGTGGTTCCCATTTCAAAAAGAAGAAGAAGAAGAAAAGAAAATAAAAACAAAAACAAAAAAAGGATGGAAATTCAAAGCACACCCCTTAAACAAAATAAATGGGCTACAAGCACTGGTTATGGGACTAAAAAGACAAGTTACTCATGCTTGAAGGTCCCCTCTAAATAAGGCTTTTTCTGACTTCCTGCTTCTCTTTTCTTCTTAAATAAGGAATGGTGGTTGTTTTGTGAGAGTACTCTTATGTCTCAAGGGGGTGAATTGATCTTAGAGTGGTGATGCAATGTCATTGAACATGGTTGCTTTTGGTATGGACTAAGGATGGATTTTATCAGGTCGTTTAACCACCAAATTCATAAGGTACTTCATGTGACCTTAATCAAGAACTCCATTCCACACTCTCTCTCATTTATCTATGCTTTCCATGTCTCACCTCACTACTATTTTCATGTTCTTGTTCGATGTCTTGGTTTGATGTGTCAAAATTATTAGGTAGTTTCATCTATGTTTACATACTTAACTTTCCATAACCATTAATCATCCATGGGGTTCATGAATTTCTCAATTTGAGGTTCTTGAAGCACAATAAAGGGCATGTACCTACTTTGAGGAGGACTTACTTGCATACCTTTTGGTTGGATTAGTTAAGGTCTTTATCCTTAGACATCATCATAATCAAATCCTTTTGTGTGCCCTATCAATGGAATCAAATAGTGCGCATCTTCACAACATTTTTTTAGTGAAATTCCGTTATTATTGTTATGAATTATTTAACCCTCTTTAAGCATTTCATCACATTTGGAATTTTTAGAATTTAATAATGAATTGCTTATCCATTTCTTCCTATTTTTTAGTATTTCCACTAACACTACTAAAGGAATCAATTCACCACAATCACAACCTAGCCAAGTGTAACTACCGATGACACAAGGTACTTAAAAGTTATACATTACATATTTCACACTAATTTGTGATTTTGTTATGATTGTAGTGGGAAGAATGGACTAGAAGTAGGACTATCTTGACCAAAGAAGAAGTAGTAGCATCATGTGATGAGGACCCTGCATGCTCATTGGATCTCATCCCTCACCCTTTAGCTACCAGAGGAGTTGGATGTTAGTTTTGTCTAGAGTGCTTAATTCTATTGTCATGAACACCCAATTTTGTAAAAGATTGCAAATCTGTACACTTGGGCACTTAGAGTCTATCTATTCCATTTGAGTTAGTTTGCATGTCAATCAATAATCTCATACCTTCCCAATATTTTGTAAGGAACTTGTTCCTACTCTTGTTCACTTAAGGATGAGTTTTCATTTAGTCGTGGGGGTAGGATGAACCGTATTTAGCTTAGCTTTGATATCGGATATATTTGATATCAAAGCCCTGCTATTAGATACCCAATATCAGGACCCAAGAAGCGATGTTGGATATCTGATATTGTGGGAAGGATGTTGGCCTATAAATATAGTGCATGGGCATACAGTTTGCGACAATGTTTTGTCATAACATAGTAGAGCTCTTGTAGTTTCTTTTTTCCAAAGTTAGAATATTTTCCAAAGTGTCCAAAGTAGGAGTCATTGAGTGTATAGATCTTTATTTGAGCACTATTGTACCTAAGCACGGTAGTGTGTGCAGTAATAAAGACAAGCTTTCTGATCAAACCTTGTAGCACCTTGACTAGCTTAAATACTTTATTCATGCATTCAATGTTTTGTGTAATTTTATTTAATACTACCAAATAATTAAGCTAAAGTAAGCTAGCTAGATTAAATAGTAGTTAATTAAGTGCATAAGTATGATTGCTTTAAGCATTATAATGATGATTAGTAATCCCAGCAACACTTAATATCTGGTAACCTAGCAACATTATATGTGTTCAGGATGTGCATGAAAAGTGGGATTAGAGACTTATGTTAGGATAGTTAGTTATTAATTAGCAATTAGATTACTTAAATTGGTTCATAAATTAACTTTCAACCTATTGTTAATTGTAGAAAGATAAAATATAAAATAATAAAAATCATGTATCTTAATTACACTTAACCATACAACTAAGCTCCACAAGTGTAGTTTGGAAGACAACGATCATCATGATTAGATTTCATGGCCTGGAACTAGTATACGTGGAAACTCAAGTTCTATGGAATTCGAGTGGATCATGTGTGAATGCTTGTGATTCATATGGTTGGACATAGGGTTACCTTGCGACTCATCATTTGTGAAGCAATTCAGGGTAGATTTCATCTATTTGGTTTCACAAGGTTTCAAGTTCATGTCCATTTGCAGTAATAGATCATGGGTTTGGGTCTAGTGGCTTGGTTTTTATTCCAATTTCCCTTTTGCAAGTACTATGATAGTGCATGCTATTTTAGCTTATACTTCTCCTAATTTTGGACCTTCCTCCTATTTCACTTTACCTATCTATGCTAGCCTGTCAAATGTTGTTCGCTACCATCTAAAATTTTTTCCCTTTTCCAATAATAATTTTGAATAGCTTTTAAAAAATGGTTGAATGTCAATGGATGTTGGTGGTTTTTATAGTAAGCAAAATGAACTTGTAGATTACATTAACTGTAACCTCTATAGATGATTATTATTCAAGCCTAAACGTCCACCATGGTTCATATTTGTTGAAATATCATACATAACTTAGTATAGTTCTCCTGACTAGCTATCACAAGTAGGAAATAAGAGAGCCAATGATGGTGCCTACGATTCATAGTTTCCATTGCTAGATAGAGATCTCTTGGAGTTGGAATAGTTTAACAACCACCATTTCCCTAATTCTAATATTTAATGTTTTTATATAATTATATATAATATAAACTATAATTTATATATATAATACATTTAATTAAACTAAAATAAACAATAATTAAATACTAATCAAATAATATATAATAGAAATGTATTAATTTTGACAAAAATGTTTATTAAAAATTGAACCAATTTTGGGGTTTAACATCCCCATTTCACTTTTTTGCCAAAACTATTTTTCTTAGTTTCAACCAAACCTAGGAAAAACTCATTTGGGCCATTTCACTATTTGGCCAAAAATCATTTTTTCCATTTTAACCAAACCAGAGAAAAACTCATTTATCCTAGAGAAAACACCTTCTTTCTTACTCTACAATTTGGAGCAAATTTATTTCATCTAAGATCGAGCTAGGACATAGAAGAAGATATTAACTAAGGTAAAGAAGATTAAAAAAATAATTAAAAAATAAAAAATAAAAAATGGCCATTATTTTGCTTACCAAATGGGTAAAGCCAATTGTTACCATTTCATCGAACAAAGAAATGGCCATGTGATAGCAACCTAGTGGAGCATTATAGCTCAATAATCAGACTAAATTAGATAGACTAGAAGACATTACATAAATGAAAATAAAGTTGATTTATCCCAAAAATAGAAACAAAACACTAGTTAGTAGATGCCATTAGAAAGGTTTTCATTGCTATTACCAATAACTTTACACTAATAAAAAACCATGGGTAAAATCATTCAAAATTAGCACCAAGTTTAGAGAATTGACCTTAATGCATGAGAAAATAGTTACCAAAATAGTGCATTTCATCCTTCAATGATGTTATGGAAAGGACCATAAATGAAGTTCAAAGAAGCTAATAGGTCAAAATTGACATGGATAAGACATTGTAGGATACCTAGGAACATGAGAACATAATTAATGTCATCAACACCACAAAATCAAATGATGGAAAACAATTAATAAAAGAAATAGTGCAATCATTTACTATCATTGAAAAGAATAAAGTGGATAAAGCATTGTCACTACTATAGAAGTAGAGTTATTACAAAAGATTGGTTCCATGAGAAGATGAACATGTTTAAGAATTCTTGGTAGAAACTCTAGCCATAGTAGAGATCCAGTCGCAATTAGCATATTTAAACTTCATTAAAAATTCATTTGAGAAGGAAGTAGCCATAATTTATCCTAATAACTATTTTACAACTTCTTTACCTTTATAATTGATTTAGGTTCTACTATATAAAGCCAAGGAATTTTGTAAAAAAATAAGGGGGAAAAACACGAAAATATACTATCAATGAATTATATACAATGGTATTTTGAAGTAAGATTTGATTCAACTTTTGCCTTTAATCTATGAGTTACCTTTGTTTTTCTTTTTTATTAGCTAGTAGTAAAAATCATAGCATACCTTACCATCATTTCTTGGAATTGTTTGAATTGCTTATCATATCTAAGGATTCAATAGTTTTTTTCATCATTGATTGACCAAAATGGAATCATTTTTCGAAGTGTTTTCTCATATTAGTAATGGCTCATTTTAATGTTTAAGATATTATGCAATTCTACTATTATATATCACAAATCCATTGAATCTTGCTTTATTTCTAGTTTTCTAGTGGAATTTTCTTTAGGGAAGATTGGTAGTAGATTTGTAGGATTGCTCTTAAATATTGAATGAAAGAATGATTACTATAAGTGGCTTATAATCAATACCATATAGAGTAGCTTGCTTTAATAAAATTGGAAATTATTTTAGCTCATAGAATAGAGTTTTGAATGATGAACTTTTCTTTAAAAAATATGATTAGCTATTAAAACCTTAGATAGTATTAGATTTACAGAAAGCATAAATTTAAAAGAATTTTTCTCATATAATTTTTGAGCCTTATTTCAAGATATCTAAGCCATAGTGTTACTAGAGACTAGCAATGACTAAATTTGAGTTCAAAAGAACCCCTATCTAAGTGATTTTAATTGCTAAGACAAGACTTGCCATAGCATTGGTGATAGGGGAAGAGTTCAAAGTGGTCACCAATAGACATCTTGATCCTAATAAATACATATAGATATAGCCCATCTACTACATTTATGACACCATTCAACCACATGATGGTTATACTTTGTTAGTTTGATCTCTTAGCTTAAGGAATAGTCAATGAGTGCTCTGTAATGTGGAATTGAGTGAATTCAGTTAATCATCTAGAATATTATTTGAGAGAATTATACCTAGATATGAATCATGAATGATAATCAGATGGAGATTAATTTTCTTCCATCACAACATCTTGACTTGGCATATATTTTTCCTTTATTACATTTAATTTCCTTTCTTACTTTATTCCTTTATTTAGCATAATATTTACATTTCATCTCATGATAATCATTGATGGAATGAGTGTGATCTAGGTTAAACATTAACACATATTATTTTGGTAATTCTAATAGCAATAATGCTTAGTTCACCTGATAATAATATTTTTTAGTAATCCTAGTAATTAATGTGCATGCCTAGGATGTAATGACAAGTTAAAATAAATACTTATTGCCCATAGGCTACACTAAACTTTAGTTTTCTTATTTAAATAAGTAGTTAATTAATTATATTTCTATATTTTTACTTAATGTAATCATGATCATATTAACATCAAGGATCATATGCCTCACCTAGGCTAAATCATATGAAATATAAGGAACTCTACTAGCCTAGGTGATGAATCATGTTTTACATGAGCCTCGATATAAGGAATTTGATATCGAGGTGGCTATGATATCGGGTACACGATATCAAGTATGCGATATTGCAGCCCAAGATGCAATATTGGGTATGCGATATTTCAGGGTATTGTTAGGCCTATAAATACAACCCTTGGGCACATGATTTGAGGGTAATTTTTTTCAGTCAAGTAGCAAAATTCTTGCAGTTTGTTCATTCGAGAGTTAGAATATTTTTCAAGTGACCATAGCAGAATGTCTAAGTGTAATTGGATCTTTATTCATGCATTTATGTACCTGAGTAGACCATTGTGTTAGCAATAAAGATGAGCTCTTTGAATCATCCTCACAACACTTGAGACTTTCTTTCTTTATGCATTTATACATTGTGATTTCATGTAGTTCATATTTAAAATTATTCATTCAACAATTAATTTTGATTAATTAAGAAATTAATTAAGATATACAAGAATGACCCCTTCGAACATATGTGTGACACTTGGTAGCTCAGAAATGGTTAGTGTTTAACAACCCAATAGTGTTTACACAAAGTTTAGGATGTGTTTGGGAAGTGGGGACAGTTACTTGTGTTAGTCTAGATTAGAAAATAGTTCACTTAGCATTTAATTACTCTCATTTTTAACATTGTTTTAGGTGATCAAATTGATAAAACATAAAATGATAAAAATCTTATTCCTCAGTCACACTTAACCATACACTTGCATTTCACAAGTAAGACTGGGAAGACAAAAAATGGACAACACGAACTCACCATTTAGCTCTACCATACTTGTTAATTAAAGTTTGTAGAATTTAACTAGATGACACATGAATTCTTATGATTCGTATGGTTGGGCATAGGGGCACCTCATTGCTCATCATTGGCACCATTACTAGGGACTTTAATTCTATGTGCACTATCTAAACCTAGTGAAACTTACTAACCTCATTGTTCAAACCCTAATGTCAAATATTGCAAAAGAAAAATTATTATTATAACTAAATTAAATATTAACTGCACACTACATATAGATTCACTAATATAAAATGTCTTCTTCTCATAGAAGCCTATCTCTGCCCAGGACAGACCAAGTGCCTCAATAATACTAGGTGGTATATGCTCATCCCGATGAGTATGTACCAAAATTCATCTTCATCTTACATCAAGATGAAATGCTGCAATGACATGACATGGAAGAAAACATTGTGTTGCCATTAGATTAATCTGTTCCAGGTATGCTTCAGCTAATGCTTGCATGACATGGACTTCAACATCTTCACAAGGAGTATGAGATGCAAGATCCCAATTCAAGGGATTACCATCCCACTAAAGCACAAAGGTTAGGGGATTGTTAGCTAGATCAATACCATGATATTTCAAAGGGCAAGGGGTTAAACACTTTTCCACCTCTACTTGGCCCATTAGATGCAGGTGAACACTTTTTTAGGAACTTTTCCTTGGGTAACACTCCTTTCTTTAACTTTGGTCAAGGGGCCCTCAGCTAAAACATGCAATCCACTTTTCATAATCTTGGTTTTGTTTGGAATGGATCCAATGTCAAAAATGGATCTAGAGGAGCAAGTCATGATAAGGGGGCAAGTGAAAGTCATGATTGCGATCATGGTTGTGCTCATCGAAGATAAGGTAGTAGGTGTTGGCATGATGCAAGCCCTCCTTCCTCTTCCCATTCATCATCATCTTCTTCTTCATCTGGCTCAGATCATGGATGTAGACAACATGACCATGATGAAGGTGATCAATGGGACCAAAACAATAGAAGGGACCATCAGGATAGTCATGATTTGAGGCATGGATGGTACAGAGAGACCCACTGCCATGAAAGAAGGGTTAGTAGAGAACATTGTAGGCACCATCACTATGGACTTGATGAATCTCTACTTGCCACTCGGTGCATGTTAAACATTGTAGAGGCCATGAGGATTCCAACAAGACATGTAAAGGATAGCAGAATAAAGAGGTTGGACATGAACAACATCCCTCGATTTGAGGGAGGCTACAATGCTGATATGCAGAATCATCTCCAAGCCTTCCAGGATGCATGTGCCTTGCAGAATACTAAGAACAATTAGTAGAAGTTGAAATTATTTCCAAGAACACTTATTAAGGAAGAAAAAAAGTAGTACCAATCCTTGGAATCAGAATCAATAAGGTGGTGGAGTACAATGTTAGAATTGTTTAATGACAAATATCAAACGTACTCTAAGTGTCCAAGCTAAGGGAGTAGATCCAAAGGTGGAAACAAGGAAACCATGAGTCCTTGGGTGCTACTATTGGTCGATACTACTCTCTATTGCATAAGTGTCCCAATCGTGGATATTCTTTTCTTTATCAACTTTGCCATATTATAGATGAGCTACGATTTAAAATAAGAAACTTTTTGGCATCTATGCTCAAGTGAGATTGACAAAGTTAAGCACATATTGGATCCAAAAGTTAATTGAGCAGGTAACCAAGGAGGAGGGAGAATTGAGAAAGTAAGAAAGTGTAGAGGAATACAATAGGTACCATTTCATTCACAAAAGGGGGGTTTGATTTTGCAATAGTGAGGATGAGTCAACAAGAGATGATGTGGTTAATCAGAAAACCTTGCGACTCTAAAAATTTCAGTTTGAAATTATGGTTAAGATTGACTAATTATGGGACTCCATGGATAATAAGTTTCTAAATATTTTAAAAATTACTAAAGAATCCAAGGAACAAAGTGGTGAGCATGAGCACCAGAGATGTAAGGAAGTTAAATGTTCCATATCCAAGGGTAAGTGTAAGATGGCTACAATAGAGATAGTTTCAGATAGCGAATTAGATGATGATAGTGGGTGTGAGGTTTACTAATATGAACATCCCAAGGGATGTTGTCCAATTGTGTTACACTTGTAGGAATCTAGGATGTTTGCCTTACATCCATGACTTGCACAAAGGAAAACACCCAAAATGTTGCCTTATCCACAAGGAAACTCTCGACAGTTCTACCAGCCATAGTAGTATTATCCAAGTGGAACTCCATTGCAACCTTATGAATTGCACCAATAGTGGTAGCAACCAAAATTGTGGGCATTGGCACCTCTAAGACAAAAATACCCCTATCAGCAACCAGATCCCTATGGTTATTATGTTCAGAAACCTTCATCTCCATGGGACTCTTTTGGTTATGTTGCTACTTACCAACCTCACCACTACCCTCATGAAGTTTACCAACCATCATATGCAAGGAGGGATGCCACCTACTATCCTCAAGCTTCTTTTGTTCTTGCACCTACTCCTGTACCTCCTGCATAGCTACCACCTACTCCATCCATGCAAGGTGAATTGCTTGCCCAACCACAACAAAGAAATGCTATGAGGGTGGTTAATCTACAACTGGTTAGCCAACCAAGTGGGTTAGAACCACAATCAAAGAAAAGACCCTTCTTTTGACCTCATAGTCCACCAAAGCCCTGAGACACACTAGTGGTTGGTAGCCTTGCTCCTCCACCTTCCTCTACATCTTCTTTATTTGAGTCCCCTTCAAACCAAAATCCCTCTCGAATCCATACCTTGATGTTGACCCATGATGTATCTAATTGGATTCGAGCTAACAACTTGCCTAGGAAGTTAGCTAATATTGGGAGTTCCTTAGTATATTTGCAAATTGCTAGGAATGAGCCTTGTAAAGCTCTTCTTGATTATGGTTCTAGTGTTAATCTAATCTTGCATGAGATGTACACTACGTGAAACCTTTCTCCCTTGAAGAAGAGAAACATTAGGCTAGAGCTGGTAGACCAGTCCATCATTATTCCATTGAGATTGGTAGAGGACATGGTGACCATCATTTGTGGGTGGTCATGTCCTACTGACTTCCTAGTAATCAAGGTGGAGAACTACCATGGGGACTTTCCAATTATTACGGGAAGGGTGGGGTTAAGCACTATTGATGCCAAAATGGACATTAGAGATCTTTCCTTAGAGATATCCAAAGAAAATGAATTTATAAAGATTGAGAAGAAAGGGGTTCCATGTATTACGTATAGTGGTTTAGGATGCTATTATGTGTAGAAGCTATGGTTAGTGAAGCAAATGTCTATCTCTACATGAAAGCAATGTGAACTAGAAGCTAAAATCCAAAGATGTCTATAAGTAGTAACCACAAAACAAGAAGGCACCTAGTGGCTGATAGCTAATTCTAGTAGGAGTACATTCCACATGGAACCTACTAAGGGCCTAATGTATGATTATGTTGGAAGTATGGATGAACTTGAGCAAGCTCATCACCAGCTATTTGAGGGAGTAAATGATGATATCAATTGGAGAGAGTTGGAGATTCCTAAAAATTTCAAATAAGAACCCCTTGAACTAAAGACACTACCAACTATAATGGAGTATGTTTTATTAAAAAATTAAAAGATGGTCATTATTAATGCCAAACTTACTGTAGGACAAAAGAAGATGTTGATTAATGTTGTGGAAAAATGGTTTGCAGCCTTTTCCTAGTCATATTCTAAGCTCATATGAATAGATCTAAGAACATGCCAGCACTAGATATACATTGACTCTTCCATTAAGTCAAAATGATAGCCATAGTAGCAATTGAATCCCAAATTAAAGCAGACTATCAAAGAGGAGATCGAGCAACTCCTCAAGGTGTGATTCATATACCTTGTTGCAAATAGTGAGTGAGTTAGCCCACCTATGATCATGCTCAAGAAAGGAGGCAAATGATGGATGGGCATCGACTTCTAGCTACTCAATATGGCAACTTTCAAAAAACATTTTCTATTGCCCTTTATTGACCAAGTGTTGAACACCATTTCTGGGCATAGCTTCTATAGCTTTTTAGATAGTTAGAATGGCTATAACTAAATCCAAATCATACCAAAGGTCTAAGTGAAGATGACTTTCACAAGTCCTTGGGGAATTTTTGCTTACCATAAAATTCCATTTGGTCTATGTAATGCCCCAACTACATTTCAATGATTAGTCCTTAGCATATTCCAACAATAAATTGGTAGCAAGGTAGAAGTCTTCATGGATGACTTTTCTACCTATAGAGCTATGTTCGAGAAAGCCTTGGACCATCTTGAGTAGGTGTTGAGGAGATGTGTTATAACAAACCTTTGACTCAATTGGTAAGAGAGCCATCCTATGATTGAAGAAGACATAGTCTTGGGGCATTGTATCTCAAAAGTAGGAATTGAGGTGGACCCTCAAGGAATAACTCATCAACTAGAAATACTTAAAGATGTGTAGTTATTCCTTGGTCATACTAGCTACTACCAATGCTTCATCAATAATTTTTCCAAAATTTCCAAGTTTTTGGTTGAATTAATAAAGAAAAATGCACCATTTGTCTAGACACCTACATGTGAAACAACATTTCAACAACTGAAGTAGAAGCTTGTTGAGATCCAAATTCTACAAGCACCTGATTGGTCTAGGCTATTTCATGTGATGAATGATGCATCAAATTATGCTTTGGGGGTAGTGCTTATGTAGATGGATGATCAAAGACATCCATATTACATTCACTATGCAAGTTGAAGTACTGTAGGTGCACAACTAAACTACACCACTACGGAAAAAGAGTTGATGTCAGTGGTGTTTGCCTCAGAAAAGTTCAAGAACTATGTGCTTGGTTATAAAGTGTTCGTGCATATAGATCATAGTGCCATCCATTTTTTAATGAATAAACCAATGGTGAGCCCTTATGTCATACAATGGCTCATGATTTTACAATATTTCAGTATCACACTGGTAGGTTGAAGGGATGTGGAAAATGTGGTCACTTACCACTTATCATAGTTAAGATGGGAGGACAACGAGAAAGATAGTCCCTTATCTGATCAATTTCCTAATGAATATCTCTTTGTATGGGCTATTAATGCACAAATGCCCAATGAACCAAGATGGTATGACATCATTCTTACTTATCTGCTCAAGCAATAACTATCACAAGGGCTAAACACTCAAAAGAAGTAGTAGTTTTNATTGTTTAGTTTGGTGCTCTAGTTCCTTTGGTACTTGCTAATAGTGCATGTTAGAGTTTTCATAATCTCCTAATTAGTGACTTTAGCTTGACCATTGGCTTGAGGGTGATAAGGTGTTGTGAGTTTGTGCTCAACCCCCAAGTGTTGCATAAGTTTTTAGAAAGTGGCATCTATGAAATGAGTTCCATTATTAGAAATTAACGCACAAGGCACACAAAACCTATTTATGATGTTCTATTGTACAAACCAAGCAATAGTACTGGATGTACAGTAAGTGACAACTACTACTTCTACCCACTTGGTGCAATAGTCAACTGCAACTATTATATATGCCTTTCCATTTGACATAGGCACGATGGAATCCATAAAGTTAATGCCCCAAATATCAAGTGGCACGAGAGGTTGAATCCACTGCTTTGGCCCCTCCATTCGAGATATCATTCCACCATCTCTTTGACAATGATCACAAGCATAGATGAACTAATGTGCATCTCTAAAGATTGTTGGCTAGTAAAATCCTACTATGAGGATTTTTATAGCCNGCTTCCCATAGATTATTCTTCCTATGAGATTATGTATGGAAAACTACCAACATTGCCCATTTAATTTGAGCTTCGTACACTCTCTATAGCGTATGACCTTGACATGGATCTAAGTCTAGCACAAAAGGAAAGATTAATGAACCTCAACTTGCTAAATGAAAATTGATTAATGGCCCTTTCATCCAACAAAGTACATAAGGCATTCAATAAGAAATGTCGTGACCTCAAAATAAGAAAAGTCAAGTTTCAACTAGGAGACAAGCTTCTCTAATAGAATCTTGCACATGTACCTTAATGAACCAAGTTTCAAATGTTGTGGGAAGGACCTTACATTATTGAAGAGACTTTTCCATTTGGGGCCATGATCATATATAAACCTAATAGCCTAGACAAGAAGCAATTAGTCAACATCCAACAATTGAAATCTTTCCATTAGCCCAAGCAAACCAACTCAATAAACACCTTGCAAGATGGACAACTATGCTCAATCTTTTGAATCTCCTCCTTCCAACTTAGTCATGGGGGAGATGGCCATCCATACTAACACTTTAGGTGGCTCATTAATATTTCAACTTTTTATTTTACACATTCTTGGTTTTACAACTTTTTATTTTACACATTCTTGGTTTTACATCTTTTTGTTTTTTAGGTTCTTGATCTTTTCTAAGTTTTTCTTACACCATCATTAGTATATTTAATATATTTTGAATATCTTTTACTTTCATATATATTTTCTCATGTTTGATTTAATTTTCTACTCTTATTGCTAATACGGTGCCAAGTACAATGGTAATGTGCTACTCAATGGTAGTTTGTATCATTTGTGATTTGATTGTTGATGTCTAGTTTCTAACTTTGAATGTCATTATTGACAACTAGGACATGGTTTATTTTCATGTAATAGGCAGTGAGTCCACATCATCCATCCATCCACACACTCTATGGTTTTCCTTGTTTTGGAAACATGAAGTTCCTTTTTCATTAATACAACTTTAATAAATTTGTGACTTGTGTAGTTTTTGGAATTGGGAAGGATTCAAAGGTTCCAACAGGGTGTGGCTTCAAAGGGATGTGGTATTCTTTGTGCTTTTCCATTTACCTATGTGTGAGGGTGTTCTCGTGAACTTCTCACCATTCTGTATCATTCCACAACAGGAAGTTGAATAAGTCCTTGCATGGTGTGGTCCTCATAAAAAAAAGAGATGAGGATTCAAAGGAAACCTCTTGGAAAAAATAAATGCAAAAATGCATAGATCTTTGCATGGTGTGGTTCCCATTCAAAAAACAATATGGGAATTCAAAGCACACCCCTTAGACCAAATAAAATGACTATAAGCACTGGTTATGAGACTTGTCTTGTCTCGTCTAACTAAGGCCCTTTCTCATGTCCTACTTCTTCTCTGATCTGGAATGATGGTTGTTTTGTGGGAGAATTCTTGTGTCTTAGGGGATGGACTAGTCTTAGAATGTCAATGTGAAGTTATTGAAAGTGATTGGTTTTGGTCTGGACTAAGGATAGATCCTACTGAGTCATTTAATCATAAACTCTACAAGGGACTTGATGTGACCATAATTAGGAACTCCATTCCATTCTCTCTCTCATCTATCTATGCTTTTCATGTCTCACTTCACTGCTGGTTTCATGTTTTGATTTCATGTTCTAGTTTGATGTGTCGAGATTCTTAGTCAGTTACTTCTAGGTTTTTATATTTAACCTTTTTATAACCATTAATCATCCACAGAGCCCATAGACTTCTTGTTTGAATTTATGCAAGGGCATAAAAGGCTTGTGCTTGCTTTGGGGAGGATCCACTTGCATATCTTTTGGTTTGGTTAAGTTAAGTTCTTTAACCTTAGACATTTTTACAATTGAATTATTTTTATTTACCCCATCAATGCCATCCAGTTGTGCACATCTTCATAACTATTTTTAGTGAATTCTTTCTTTTTATTGTTATGAATTTCTATACCCTCTTTTCAGTATTTATTGTGTTAAGATTTTTCTAAATTTTATGGATTGCTTCTCTTACTTAACCTATTTTTCAGTCTTACCGCTAACATTATCAAGCAACCAATCTTCCATAATCACAACTTAGCTAGGTATAACCATTGACGAGACAAGGTATTCAACCGCTATGTGTTACACTTTATATACTAATCCTTGATTTTGTTGTGATTGTAGTGGGAAGCATGGATTGGAAGCAAGATTGTCTTCACCAAGGATGATTGATGAGACGCGAGTTTCACTAGGCCGCGATATCGCGTACACGATATCGCGTCTTCTCCTACGATATCGCGTACGCGATATCGCGTCCCGCTGCCATATCTATAAATAAGAGGCGGCACTCCCCTTATTTTCCCAATCCTGGCTAGTGTAGCGAAGCTCTGGCAGATTGATCACTCCAGAGTTAGAATTTTTCCCCATGTGCCCGCAGTAGGAGTCCTAGAGTGAACGGCTCTTTATTCGAGCAACTTGTAACCTGAACCCAAGTTGTGTACGGCAATAAAGACGAACTTGTTTGGATAAACCTTGCAGCACGTGGTTTCATTTATTGCCTTATTTCCTGCTTTCCTAGTGCGTTCAAGTACGACTTGATTACGAGCGTCTACGAACGTGTACGGCTAGTCAAGGAATCGGCTGCTTGACGCAACGCATGAGTACGACTCAATTACGAGCATTGGCTGCTTGGTAACCCAGTAGCGTATTCCAGGATTCTGCGCTTGGTAATCCCAGTAGTAGTCCGATGTGTACGGCTAGTTGAGGAATCGGCTGCTCATTGCTAGGCTAGAACGTGTGATAAGTACGACTTAGTTACGAGCACCCACGGGTGTGTACGGCTAGCTAAGGAATCGGCTGCTTATCACACTTAAGCTAAATAGGTGCCTCAGTACGACCACTTCGAGCACTTGCGTTACGTGTGGTGATCCCAGTAACGATTAGCGTTTGGTAAGCCACAGTTGCATAGTTCAGGGTGTGTCCGGTAAGTGGGAACGGATGCTGACGCTAGTTAATTTAGACTTAGATCTTTAGTTAGAGTTAGCTTAGTTTCTCAACCCTTTCTCCTGGTAGCATAGAAGATAAGCCGAAAATACCAAAAAAATCACATACCTCAGACTTGCTTAACCATACACCGTGACACTTACAAGCAAGCCTGGGAAGACAACGAACGATTAACCCCAAGTGTTTCTTGTGGTGTTAAGGCATTTAGTCTGCGGAGTTCGACCGGATCGCGCGTGCACGCTCGTATTCGTATGGTTGAGTGTAGGGGTACCTCGCCACTCATCATTGGCGCCGTTGCCGGGGACTAAGTGTTTTTACGCCAATTGAACATAAGGGATATCACTCACATCGTTGTGAGCCTAAAACGAACCTTAGGGTTAATCAGTTAATTCAGAACATAAATAACGGTGAAAATTAGCACACCATTAGAAATGGCTTCTTCTCATGCAATCAACTCACCTAAGGACAATACAGGAGAAAGTCAGGATCATACGCATAACCGAAATCAACCATGTCCTCAACAATCCAAAGTCACATATACTCATCCCGATGAGTATGTGCCGGATTTTACCTTTGTTTTCCATCAAGATGAGCAACTGCGGTGGAGAGACATGCAAGGTAACATCGTGTTACCCCCAGATCGATCCGCTCCCAACATGCTTTTCCGTGCCTTGGTACAGATTGGCATGCATGAGCTGTTCGCAGAATACGTTTTGGATGACCATGACACAAGGGATTATCATCCCACAAACGCCCAACGTATTCGGGATGCAAGGCAGGAGAGCCAACATTCACTATTGAAGGGCAAGGTTCCCCACGTCATTAGTGAAATAGGAGAAGAGGAACCCCTCACGATGGGTTTCTTAGAAAATGATGTTCCTCCTCCTCACTCTAGTGAAGAGGTTAGGCATCAGGGCCTTAGATCAACGATACATATTCCAGGCTCTGATCCCCGTGAGCACCAGCTGTTCACGGCAGGAACAATCACTCGCACTAATGACGGACTCGTTGATCGTCACAACGATCGGGGCCGAAGCAGCCGAAGAGAAGGCAAGAAACATCACCATGGTGATGGATCCCCTTCTTCTTCCCCTTCATCACATCATTCACCCTCTCCTTCCACATCTGGGCGCAGCCACCATGAGCATAACGCGGAAAGTAAAGGTAGAAGAGATGAAATGCCTCGACAAGAAGGTCGAGAGGAGTTAGGACAAGGACAAGGACGTAGGGAGAATAGGGAACCACAACGTAGACATCACAGACGTCATGAAAGAGATGATCATGACGAACCCCTATTCGCAACCCGAAGTATGCTTGACATTAGAGAGGCAGTTAGGATTCCCACAAGGCATTTGAAAGACAGTAGGATCAAGCGTTTGGATATAAATAATATCCCACGTTTTGAAGGGGGATACAACGCTGATCCTCAACATCATTTACAGGCATTCCACGACGCCTGTGCCTTGCAGAACATAGACAATGAGTGGCAGAAACTCAAGTTGTTCCCAAGGACACTCACTAAAGAAGCGGAAAGCTGGTACCGGTCCTTAGAACCGGAAACCATCAGGAGGTGGAGTACGATGCTCGAATTGTTCAACAACAAATATCAAACGTACTCCAGAGTGTCTAACTTGCGTAAGCAGATCCAAGGCTGGAAACAAGGAGCTCATGAATCCTTGGATGCTGCCATGGCCCGTTACTACACATTGCTACATCGTTGCCCGGGCCATGGGTACGCTAAGCGGGATCAACTTCGCCACCTCGTGGATGGGCTACGAAATGAAACGAGAAGAACTCTTGGGACTTACGCCCAAGGGAGACTCTCCCAACTAAGAGCCCATGAAGTTGAAGTATTGTTGGAACAAGTAGCACAAGAAGAGGGTGAGCTACGGAAAAGAGAAAGTGCGGAGGAATACAACCGTGATCCCTCCCTTCGCAAGAAGGGAGTGAAATTCTGTGATGAGGAGGATGAGTCACCACTCGAAGAGTTGGTGAACAGGAAAACCGTGCCGATCCAAAAGTTAACAACGGAGGTATCGGCTAAGGTAGACCAAATGTGGGATTCCTTAGACTCACGAATAGAAACAGTTTTGAAAATCGTAGAAGAGTCTAAGGATGAGCAAAGTAGTGATAAAAGCAAAAACATGCGGAGAAACTTTAACCCTGCACATAACAAGGGTAAGGGAAAAATCTCTAACTCCGATGAGGCTGAAAATTCTGATTCAGACAATGACGGTGGATGTGAGGTCTGCTATTATGACCATCCTAAGGGATGTTGTCCAATCATCTCACATCTGCAGGAGTCTGGGGTGTATGCATTAAATCCAAGACTTAATCAACGGCAAACACCCAGAAGGTTACCTTATCCACAAGGTAACCCGAGGCAGTTCCACCAACCCTTGACGTATTATCCAAGTGGAACACCTCCGCAGCCCATCGAACAACATCAGCAGTGGCAATACCCACAGTCATGGGGGATGCCACAGCCAACAGATCGATACCCTTACCGTCAGCCTGATCCTTATGGTTATTATGTGCAGCAGCCGGTTTCTCCAGGTGACGCTATGAGTCACACTCCACGCCGTCACTACTACGCTCGGGAGTACTTCAGAAGGACTCCTTCTCCTCCGGGAGACATTCCACATTCTGTCCATCCTCTAACTCCACCCGCACCTTTTCCTCAAGTAGTCCCCATAACACCTCCTACTCCAACAATGCAAGGGGAATTACCTACCCAACCGCAGCAACGTCACGCCGCGAGATCTGTAAAGATTCAGAGTGTAAATATTCAACCGGACACTAGTTCTGGCGATAACTGTATAAAAAGGAGACCCTTTTTCAGAACTAGGAGCCCGGATAGGCTCTCGCAACAACAAGTGGATGGGTATATGTATAGGCCTCTAACTACTAACACTTTGGAGCACCCTTCAGTCCAAGGGAATGTAACGCATACAGTTATGCTAGCACATACCGTAACTGACTGGATCAAGGTAGGCCACCTTCCCAGGAAACTAACTGATCCTGGGAGACCCTTTATTCAATTGCAGATCGCTGGGAATGCACCACATCGAGCTCTTCTTGACTCAGGTTCCGGACTCAACTTAATTTCTCGAAAGATGTATCACGCCTGGAACCTGCCCCAACTTAAGAAGAGCAACATCCAACTTGAGCTGGAAGACCAGTCCATCACTATTCCCTTGGGTTTGGTGGAGGACGTTATCACCACTGTGTGTGGTTGGTCCTACCCAGCGGATTTCCTAGTGATCGATGTTAACAACAATGAAGGGGACTTCCCAATTATAATGGGAAGGGCATGGCTAAGCACAGTAGATGCATGCCTTAGGATCCGTGATCTTTCCTTGGAAATCTCCAAGATAAACATATGTGGCAAGATCGAGAAGAGGATAGTTCCATGCATCACATACAGTGATTCATCGGGTGATGACACGGAGGAAATGTATCCATGTCACGGGTGTGCCCAGGAAACTCTGCAACAAAGATGCCTGTATGTAGCAACCACACGAGAAATAGTAGACACCCCGTGGTTGACAGCTTCTCGTAAGAGCAAACAAACATGCATGGAACGAACTGAGGAAGCTCATGCCAACAACCGTGGCATAGACTCATTGGAACGTGAGCGTCGCCAACTTCCACCCCTGAACTTAAGATCATCATTTGGGAGAAGTTGGGCATTGCTTAGAAATTTAAATAGGCGCTCACTACTTCGGATCTCTCCCTCACAACTCAGTCATGGGGGAGATGGCCACCTATGCTAATCGTATGGGGCCCTCAGTTCTTTTTCAGTTTTTGTTTTACACATTTTTGTTTTACAACGTTTTTGTTTTTCACATTTTTGTTTTACGATTTCTTTAACTTTTCTAATTTTTGTTTTACAAATTTCTTTACACTTTTCTTATTTTTGTTTTACAACATCGTTATATTTTTCTATCTTTTTGTGTGTGTGTGTGTGTGTCATCCATCATGTAAATTCGTCACCCAATAAGTGTTCGGGCCGATGGGATGAACTATTTTTCATTAATTGCTAATGTTTGGTTTTTACCTTTAAGTTACATTGTTGATACTAAGGTATGTTCTTTTGATATGGCAGGCAATGAGACCACTTCATCCATCCATCCATCAAGTCTATGGTTTCCCTTGGCTTGGAAATGTACGGTTCCCTTCTAATAAGAACTTGAACGAACCTGTGACTGGGTATTTCTCAAACTAAGGAAGGACTCACAGATTTGAAACGGGTGTGACTTCAAGGGAACTTGGTGCTCTTGTGTTGGTCATTCACTTGGGTGTTTGGATGTTTTCTTCTTGGGTTTTCTTACCGTTCTGATGTAACCCAATAATCGGAAGCTGAGACAATAAAAATAAAGAAGTCTTTGCATGGTGTGGTCCCCACGCATAAAAACACAAAACCAGAAAAAGAAAAAAAATGGAAAAAAATGAAAAAAAGAAAAAAAAAAGAGCTAAGCTAAAAAGCTAAAAGTGAGGATTCAAAGCACACCCCTTAGACGGAATAAATTTGGGCTGCCAGCACTGGTTATGGAACCAAAGTGTTCCCTCTAACTAAGG
>MNCI01027940.1:645176-671524 GCA_015680685.1 Gnetum montanum | reverse complement strand
AGAGTTAGAATTTTTCCCCATGTGCCCGCAGTAGGAGTCCTAGAGTGAACGGCTCTTTATTCGAGCAGCTTGTAACCTGAACCCAAGTTGTGTACGGCAATAAAGACGAACTTGTTTGGATAAACCTTGCAGCACGTGGTTTCATTTATTGCTTTATTTCCTGCTTTCCTAGTGCGTTCAAGTACGACTTGATTACGAGCGTCTATGGACGTGTACGGCTAGTCAAGGAATCGGCTGCTTGACGCAACGCATTAGTACGAATCAATTACGAGCATTGGATGCTTGGTAACCCAGTAGCATATTCCAGGATTCTGCACTTGGTAACTCCAGGGTCTAATGTGTATGGCTAGTTGAGGAATCGGCTGCTCATTGCTAGGCTAGATCGTGTGATAAGTACGACTTAGTTACGAGCACCCACGGGTGTGTACGGCTGGCTAAGGAATCGGCTGCTTATCACACGTAGGCTAAATAGGTGCCTCAGTACGACCACTTCGAGCACTTGCGTTACGTGTGGCGATCCCAGTAACGATTAGCGTTTGGTAAGCTGCAGTTGCATAGTTCAGGGTGTGTCCGGCAAGTGGGAACGGATGCTGACGCTAGTTAATTTAGACTTAGATCTTAGTTAGAGTTAGTTTAGTTTCTCAACTCTTTCCTCCTGGTAGCATAGAAGATAAGCCAAAAATACCAAAAAAATCACATACCTCAGACTTGCTTAACCATACACCGTGACACATACAAGCAAGCCTGGGAAGACAACGAACGATTAACCCCAAGTGTTTCTTGTGGCGTTAAGGCATTTAGTCTGCGGAGTTCGACCGGATCGCGCGTGTACGCTCGTATTCGTATGGTGGAGTGTAGGGGTACCTCGCCACTCATCAATGATGTAGCAATATCACTCATGAGAGATTGTTCATGACTGCTGGATCTCTTCTACCTCTCCATCATTCTTTTGTTGCCAAGAGGGTTAGATGTCCATGGGATCCAAGGGTGTTCTTTCTTGTTGTCATGAACACCCAATTTTGTACACAATTGTAATGATGTATGCTCGGGCACTTCTATATTTTTCTGTTTTCTTTGTGTCACTCTACATGTTAGTCAAACATTCCATACCTTCTAATATATTTTGTAAGGGACTTGTTCCTCTTCTTTTATACTCTAGGATAAGTTTTTATTCAGTCATGGGGGTATGATGAATCATGTTTTACATGAGCCTCGATATCAGGTATTCAATATTAGGGTGGTCATGATATTGGGTACAGAATATCAGGTACGTCATATTGCAACCCAAGATGCGATATCATGGGGTATTCCTGGGCCTATAAATATAGCCCTTAGGCACACGATTCGGAGGGAGTTTTTTTTTCAATCAAGTAGCAAAATTCTTGTAGTTTGTTCATTTGAGAGTTAGAATATTTTCCAAGTGCCTGTAGTAGGAGGTCTAAGTGTAATTAGATCTTTATTCAAGCATTGATGTACTTGAACACACCATTTTGTTGGCAATAAAGATGAGCTCTTTGATTCATCGCTGCAACACTTGAGACTTTCTTTCTTGATGCATTTATACATTGTGATTTCATGTAGTTCACATTTAATGTTATTCATTTAGCAATTCATTTTGATTAATTAAGCAATTAATTAAAATACACAAGCACAACCCCTTCAAACAAATGTGTCTAGAAAGTGGGGACGATTACTTGTGTTAGGCTAGATTAGACAATAGTTCACTTAGCATTTAATTACTTTGACTTTCATTATTGTTTTAGGTAATAAAACTGATAAAACACCCTAAGATAAAATAATTAGAACTTTATAACTCAAAATAATTGTATTGATAGTTTTAATTAGACTATATATCTTAGGGTGTACGAATATTACAATTATTTTGGGAATCCAACATCCAATATTAGTTTTAAGGAGTTATTGAAGAAGCATTTGTTCTAGGAAACTACTAAGAAGATGTGTTCAAATTTCTTTTTATAGCAAACAACCATCAACAAGCTTGTTATCACAACCCTTACCTACCTAGTAGGTAGATATGGCCTACTAGATAAGAGTGTGTCATCACAAGGCTACTTTACTATTGTCACACCTATAAGTGAAGGTAGGAATCGAACTCATAAACTTTCAATAGAGAGATGAGTGCCTTAACCATTATACTACAACCATGTTTGCATGTTCATGTCACATGACTATTGAACATATCTATTGTAGTCAAAATCTATTTCTAAAGCATATTTTGCATAAGTTAATTTGTCTATACAAACATAATAAAATTTCAATTTGAGTTTCAATAAAATCTTCTAAATCTATATATAGATGTGATAAAATTCCAATTTTAAAAATAAAATCATTTTTATGTGTTGGAACCTAAAATAAATGAAACATAAGTACATTCTAAGTTATATAGTTCAATTAAAACTTTATATAACTCAACATTACCCATTGAAATCAAACCAATGACTTGAAGCTTCCAGATCAAGTGTCTTACTAGCAGGCTAATATGTCATTGTTAAACAAAATAAAGATAAAATCATTTTGGTGGGTGCCTTAACAACGTTAGAACACAGGACAAGCAAAAAGCCTATAAAATTGCATCGTAGTGTCGTACATATATCACAATCATTGGCTACTTATAAAAGGATATCAGACTTATTTAAAGTTAAGTAATCTTATCACAAATTAACCAGCCTAGCAACTGCCATGCAAAATTTAGATAGAAAGGAGAAACAAACATAACAAAAATCCAAGCTTTCGTTTTCACTCTCAGCTCTCAGTAACCACAAATGCACCCAAACAAAATTCACAAATGAGAGTGGTGCTAAAGGCATACAGGTGGCTCAATAGAGCCAACAGAAGTGACATGAGCATTTCCACAGTGGGATGACAGAACAGTGGCAGAATTATCTGATTCTATTTGTTGTTCATCATCATCATCCAAGCTAGGCTGGATGATTACATCTTCCAAAACAATGTCCTGGCATGGCACTTCAGCACTGCAGTCAAAATTAATTGCAACAGATGTCAAGGATCTTCCACGTATGTTCTTGTACGTTATTTCCCTTATCTCCACCCCAGTTCCTGGCTGGAACACAACCCATCAACGAATGATCAGTGGCCAGTCCAATTTATGAAATTTATTAGCCATAATAATCAATGTAGAAATGATGTCATAGAGTAAACCACGGGTCCACAACAACCCAGAACCCAATGAAGAATTAGTGTTCCCATGTTCGTACTTTGGCTTAATGTTTATTTTCGGATGGCAGGTATATGAGGAAAAGCTCAACCTGTATTTTTGACTTTTGAGTGGACACTGGAGGCTCAATGTTCATTTTGGGAAGGCTGGTAAATGAAATTTTAGAGTGGCACCTAAGCTCCAATCCACGAGAATCAGCATATCACATACATTATTGTTTTGAAAAAAAGGAAATAAAGAAAATTTCGAGGACTTACGTTGTTAGCACAGAAAGATGCAAAAGAATGAGGGCAATAGTGTTGGTCTATTATAATTGGATTCTTCACCCTGTACATGTTAATGTTTTCAAAATATATTCCCACTGCAGAAGTATGCTGTTCAGTGTTTCCCTGCCATGTTTTGATTCTAACTCCATTCTCTGTGCCTGTGAGGCCGATTTCTCTCACTGTGATGTTTCTTACTCCTCCATTCATGAACTCTCCATTTGCCAGAATACGTGCCTCTCTGGTATCTCTTCTATGACCTAGTCCTCCAACGCTGCTTAGCAGAAAATATTACGCCAGGTTAGTGATGGTTTTAGTTGGAGCAATAAAATAATGAAAATCATTGAAGAAAGAAACAAGTTGAAACCCGTGAGAGTGATGGGCTATTATTGCAATATCACCGTCATTTCATGAATCGTGTTTTATATGGTGCAGATAATGCGTTCTACCTTATGCCGTGGCCTGGACCACATTCAACCCTTTCGATAAGTACGTCCCGTGTGTCAGGCCCAATGGAAACACAGTCATCTCCTGTAAATCAACTACCATCTCACTTTTAACTTTATGCATAATTTGTTTAAAAGGGGGAATAACAGAAACTTTTTGTTTCAGATCCTTTATTGGTTTATTTGTTTATCTAATAAACATGTTTAGATTTCTACTGGAAATAAAGCTTTAACAAATTCATATTATTTTATTCAAGATGTATGATAAGAACATAAAGATCATAAATAGATAATATTTCGAACCTAGCAGTTTCTATTCTCTTTATGTTTCGAGAAACGAAAAGATATTTAATTTGAAAATGATTGAGCCATTTCTAAAGTGATTGGAGCTATTTTGCTAGGTCTGCTAAGCATATAAACAAGCAGTAATAACCACATAAACTAAAACTGTAGAACTAGAAAAGGATTCCTTGACACACGTTTGGACCTTGTAGCTTAAAAAGAAATTAAGATCTGTTAAAAGGGTGCAGGCTATACGTTTACCTGTGGAAATCTCGGTACCCCTAACAGTGATCCATCTGGATTGCTCAATATGAATTCCAACAGTATTATCGCTGCTGGACGGGGCACTAATGCTGAGATCCTCCAACACAACATTGCCGCAATCATTCAAACTTATGTGACCCTTTTTGCTATCAACAATTTGGAGTTCTTTAACCACAGAATTCCTGCACCTTGAAAGTCTCAATGACTGCAATTACAATCATAGTCCTCATTTTAAATTGCAAAGTTTAAAAATCTTTAACTAATCTTAATTTTAAAATATGAAAATGTAGAATGTACATACCACTGGTCGGTACCGACATTTCTGAGTTTTGGCATAAATTCCAGATACATAAAATATTCAAACCCATTATCAGTAGCAACATAAAATATTCAAATATTTCTTATATACAAAATGATTCCTTCAACAAATATTTCAATTTCAAAGTCCTTACATTGGAATGCCACCAAGACTCTCCATTGCCATGCAAAGTTCCCTTTCCCCTCACTATGAGATGATCAACACTGTTAAATCTTAACCAATATTTAGACTTCCTTCCTACACAAACTGTCTCGTTCTGTATGGGAGCATAAAGTTGTCCATCAATCTGCAAAACCATAATGGTTCAGAACTTAAACATTTAATGCGTGGTCCCCTCGGAATGATGAGAAAAAAAAATTTCAGGAGCAACATCACACGAAAATGCTAATAGCATTTAACCAGACAAACAAAAAGCTCAAGACTGCACATATCATTACAAAACTAAAATTATGATTATATTACCTGCATTGTGATGGGTTGGTCGCAGTAGCCATGAAAAGAAACAGCACTGACAACATAATTTCCATCCGGAATAATAATTCTGGCAGGCTCTGTGGCTCCACAAGCGTCCACCCAAGCGGATAAAAAGGCCTGTCAAGTGTCAACCAATCAAAATTTCATCAGCCTATCATTGCACGGCATCCATTATCTTTTCGAAATTATACTGAAACTTTTAACAATCCAGAAATTAGAAATCCTATTCATGGGTGGAAAAAGTTTCAAAATTCTGTATGTTCAACATGCCGAAAAGACGAAGCATTAGAGATTGGAAAACCCGGATGGTAGATTTGGCATTTTGGCCGTTGCCTAACCAGATCTATTTCAATTCTCAGACAATGAAGGAGTTTTGCCAAAAACATAATACTAGATGCAATAGTTTATATGATTATGTATTGTTACAAGAGTCGCACCTTCTTGTTGTCATGAAATCCATCACCGTTAGCTCCATATTGGGTGACATCGAACAAAACTTCTTCGATTTGAAATGTTTCAGGATTTTCCTTGGGGAGCATTTTGGCGCCCATGAGAACTGTGAAAACTGCCATGGCGAACATGGACCCCAAATACCACAGAATTTTGCTATCCATGACTGGGACCTGCTTCTGCTTCTGCTGGCGTTGGAGCTACCTTGTCCGCTGCAGTTTTTTCGTCACTGCATCTGTGAAGAGCTTTTCTAGATCATTTTCAGGTGCGATATATCCTAAAAGCGTTCCCTAATGATCCATGTTCGCTTTTTTTGTTTTGTAATTTTTCTCTAAAGTGTGTATTTTGCTGGGTACCTTCATTGGGAATCAGATTTCAATATAAAAATCTTACACATTACTTTTTCACCAAGTTGCCCATGATTTACCTTTTTACGAAACTACAATCCTCCCACCCCATGATAGTTTGTCCTAACATTTCAGGTAGTTTCACCAACTTCTCCATGATTTACCGGTTTACAAAATTACAACCCCTGTAGTTTGTCCCATTTTACAAAATTACAACCCCTGTAGTTTGTCCTCACATTTCAGGGAGTAGGCTCCATGTTCGGATATATTGATGATCCTATCTTAAGAACAATGAGGTATTAGCTTTGTGGTAAGACTCTTTATTTGAAAGCTCCAAATCGTGGGTTCAATTTTGGTGGGTAATGCTGAGTTATAAAGTTCTAATTGGACTATATACCTTAGGATATTGTAAGTCATGGGTTTGATACTAATGAGCCATCTCAAAATCCTTTCCCATCTTATGAATAAAGAGGTAGTTATCTACTAGGAAGACTCTTGATTTGAAAGCTTCAAGTTATGGGTTGTATTCTTTGGGGGCTGTCATGGTGTAGGGGATGTTGGAATTATTTATTACCACCTGGCTAATATCTCATTGTTATATTTGCAATGCTGAGCTCTAAAGTGCTAATTTGACTATATGTCTTAAGGGGTAAGTATTTTTTTTTAAGTATCTTGTTACATGTTGTACTTGAAAATGAACATCTAGTTTTTGTAACAGCTTTCAAAAAAGCATTAATGAAATCATTCTTGGTGATCAACTTACTTTATCTACTTTCTGTCTTTGTATTTAAAAGTTTCTTCCACTATCTATTACTTCTTATAATTGGAAGCTTTGCAGTTGTTTTCCAACAACATTATATCTATGATCTTTTTAAAGGAGCTGAATATCATATTCTCAAGAATGACACTTTTTAGCTCTAATTTTAAGCAAAAGGCTCCTAGTAAGAACTGAACAATTAATTTATTTTTTATAGTATTAAGTTTTTTTTTTGTTTTGAAGACTCAAGGGTGTTTATTACTATTATTACTATTTGTTTATTATTTCTAATTGGTGTGATCTTTTATCTTAAGGAAGAGCATTTTCCTTCTTTTTTCAAAAAAAAAAAAAAACCCCTTTATTAAGTAGTAAAAACTCATCAAGATACTTTTGAATAAAGATAACTCCTAATGCTTTTCCTACCTTGGAGGGAAGGTTTTTCAAGATTAGTTGTAAGGATGAAAACTAAAAAAGATATCCCCATAATCATTGTGATTTTTGTTTAGACTATTTTTTAATTAATTTAATGCACTTATAATTTTTCTAATTATTAATTTTCTAGTATCTAACATACAAGAGTCTAAATAAAAAGACTACTGATTTTTCGGATGTCTATTCAAGTTTTCATCCTTGTAACCAATTTTGAAAAACCTTCCATCTAAGATAAGAAAAAGATTTAGCCTTGTATGTTTCCACCCTATGATTGACACAATGAACAACATATTAGTAAGCTCATTTGTTGGTATGATACGGGGCAAGGCAAAGATAGCACTATGCCATCCCAGTCACCATATAACACTTAGTAAGTGAAATGTAGTATTTTCATTAAGGGAATGTCACATAGGCAAAGTAGCCAAAGTAGTAGTACAACTCACTACTCTAACCTACACACATGCTTGCAAGGAGGTCCATAGACCACTCATAGGTTTCTTTATATGCCATGAAAAGGACCCTTTTATGAGTCTCACATCCCTTATTTTATTATACCAAGGTAATGTAGGGGTTGTTCCTTGGCTAAAGCCCATCAATCAACTTCTTACCTATCAGAATACTACCACATAGATGATATAATAGTCACATGACTAACTTTATAGAATGCCTTAACTTACAATCACCACACCTTCAATTAGCTTGCAATGGGCCTAACATATTGGTAATGACAATGTCATGGACATTTGACTGACAATATCAGTAAGGACCAAAAGTAGCTAACTGCCACTCAACCTAGAGATTGATGAGCAATCATTAGACATATAGGCTATTACTAAAGAGGATAGCATATAGATATAAATACTACATATTGGATTTAGCAATGCTCTCACAAGTTTTCACTTCTTAATAAAAGTTTTCTTATAAAGAAAAGAAAATAATCTCCATGAAGTTAGAAGAAAGCATGTATCAAATAGAAATAATAATCAAATAGTAGCAAAAGCTTA
The DNA here is from genome assembly GCA_015680685.1 of Gnetum montanum. NCBI lineage: Eukaryota > Viridiplantae > Streptophyta > Gnetopsida > Gnetales > Gnetaceae > Gnetum > Gnetum montanum. The sequence goes on along the minus strand of MNCI01027940.1, from coordinate 663,290 downwards.
TAGCTTTGCAACTTGACCTTCAAAAGAAAAAAGAAATTAATATTATAGAAAACAAATTCAATGCCTAGCTTTCACTAGAAGCTTTTTTTATTTGAAGTTATGATTGAATAGAAACATCTTTGAGAATATGATATTTAACTCCTAAGGAAAGATCATAGATATACTCTTTTTATTAGAAAATAATTACACACAAAAGCTTTCAAACGGAAAAAAATTAAGTAGTGAAAATATTTTCAAATGAGAAGAAAGGAAGTAGACAAAGTAGGTTTATCATCAAGAATAATATCTTTGATGCTTGGTTGAAAGCTGTATGTTATAGGTTTCCATTTTCAAGCATATTATGTAACTAGATACTTAAGAGAAATATGTGAAAATAAGTATTTACTTCCATCAAGATGAAATTAAGGAAAAATAATACGTATATGCTGAAGACAACTGCCAATATGAAGACCTTGATACATAAGAAACCACAAAGAAATAAAATTTTAAAAACATACTTTTCAGATATCTTTCATTTCTCTCATCTAAAAGTCTAGTGATAAATGTATTTTTTAGGTCTTATTGAATTTGTTATAAATAAAATTAGTGTAGGGACACCTATTCCAATCCTCTTTTTTAGCCCTATAGGTGATATTTGTGGGTTTTGGTTTTGGATGTTGTGGAGACATCTGGAAAGTTCAAAGGACATCTTGGTTGAGAGATGAACCTTCATAAAATATGTCTAATAAGTGCTAAAGACATCTAAGTCAAAGTTGAGATGTCTCTCTTATCTTGAAGACATCTCTAGTGAAATGTCTCTATCTTGAGTGAGACATCTTCAAAATTATTGAGGTGTCTCTTCTACATGCTAAAGATGATATTGATATGTCTCATAAAAGCTTGGAGACAACTTGTGTGGCTATGAAAAGATTTGGGATGATAGTTCAAAGTTAGAAAAGGAGTCTTCAAGTTGAGATTTAGGAAAGTTTTATAGGTTTCTTACCCTTGAATTTCAATAAATATTTTTTTGTTTCATGTTTTAGGCATGAGAGATATAAGAAAAGATGAGATTGAGAGTGACATATGAGCATAGTAGTGAGATTTCATGAGTGTGTATGTATCTCCATGATCAATTGTGTGTGTGTTTGACATGTGTGTCTCTTGTATGCTTCGGTGTGTTTGGATCTCAATCCTATGTTTATGAGAGATATCTAATTTTGTTCTACCTTGCATTAAGTATTATTATTATGTGATTGTAAAGACTCATGCTCTACAATATTGTTGAGTGTTTATGAGTGGATTTTGGATTGTAGAATCATTGATTATAATCTTATTTACATTAATTGAACATAGCTATTTTTATCATTTTCTAGCATATTAAACTATCTTTCATAATATCTAATTTTAGTAGGATTTGATTGTTAATTTAAATAGGAGTGAAGCTACTCTAGGGTCATTCTTATTAGAGATTTAGGTTAATTGTTGCAATAAAATTGGTTACAAATTTTTGTTAATTTTATATGATACCTAAGAAGAAATAGATTCAAGCCTTGTACAAAGATATGGAGAGCATGAAATATACCTTTCAACTAATGGTTTCTTGATTAAATGAAATCAATACCAAGGTATATAGAAATGTAGGTCCTAGTCATATTCAAACTCATAGAGAAGACCATCGTTCACATTTAAATGGTGATGAAGAAGTTTCTTACCCTAGTGGAGAGGACATAGATGGTGAGAAAGGATACTCCAAATATTAAAGAATTGGAACCCATTAGCCAAGGATCCCAATGGGAGGAAATCCACTTATATTAAAGTCCAAAAAGCTTCATTACCAACATCAAATTCTCATGGCAAGCTTGATGATAAGGGTAAATCAAGACTTGCTAGAGCATTTAGAAATGCTGTGAGTCATTTATACATAGAACTAAAATATTTTAATATTGTATATGGCACTAATACTTTTTCAAGTTGGTTGAAGGTAGTTAAGAAGAATTTTGAGTTGGAAAAGATACCAAATTAATTGAGGGTACCAATTACTAAATCTAGATTAGAAGATATGACTTCTACTTTGTGGGAGTTCCAAAGTTATGCAAGGAAAAATAATCAAGCTATTAGAGATTGGAATCTAATAAAATATAGGTTGAGAATAAAATTTTAACAATATCATCAAAGGCAAGAGATTATCATGAAGTTGAAGTTTCTAAGGCAAGATAACAAATATGTCAATGATTTTTACATCGAATTTTGTGAACTATTCCATCAAGCTAAGATAAACTAGTAGGAGTATGAATAGGCTTAATGTTTTTTTGGAGGTCTCAAAATGACATATCAGTAGCATTTATCATTTTATAAGCCATAAAATTTTGATGAAGGTTATGATTTGGCACTTAAGGTAGAAAAGAAACTCAATGGTTTTAGGTAGAAGAGTAAACAAGATTCAAAAGAGAAGGACAAGGGATAATGGCAAGGATGGAAGTTGTAACAAGAACATAGAAAAGGATGATGAAAAGTCTAAAACTAAGAAGGGCCAAGGAAAGAGTAACAAGTATTTGGAAAACAACTTATCAAAGATTTATTGCTTCAAGTGTGGAGAATGAGAATACAAGTAATGGAAATGTCTACTTTGTAAGGCAGCCAAGAACAAGGATGTGCAAATCATGGAAGTGGAGGAGAGATCTAATCATTTTCTTCAAAGACGTAATCCTAATGCTCCTAAGCTTAAGAAAATTTTTGAATTAAATTCTTGTTCATTGATAGGGAATGTAAGTAGATGAGATCATCTTGCTAGAAAAATGTCATTTAGGATTGGGTCTAGATGTTTGCTTAAAGGGGAATGGATTCATATTCTAACTAATGGGGTAGTCCAAGAAAATATTATTTCATCTAGGATAGTTGCTAGATTGGTTTTGGTAACTAATCATCATATAAGACCCTACAAGATACATTGATTATCAAGAGACTTCTCTCAAGAGGTGAGAAAGTAATGTTTTTTGAAATTTAAAATTAGGATTTTCCATGATGTTGTAAAACATGATGCACTTTCAATTGGTTGTACTAATGTAATTCTTAGTAGACCTTGTAATTTTGAAAATGATGCTTAATTTTATGAAGTAAAGAAAGTATGGAGTGTATCTAGACTTGATGAAATCCATAAGTTGATTCCTATGAAAGCTAAACAAGTGAGGCAACAAAGCTCACATAATGCATCCTTAATACTTTTAGGAGAGAGGGAATACATTACAAAACATGAAGAAAATTGTTTGGGTTTTATGGTTATATCAACTATTGCTTCTAACCATGATGATTTATAGGTAAAACTTCCAATAAGGATGCTAGGCTTGAAGAAGAAATTTTTCAAGGTATTATAGGGGAAGTTGGAAGGATTGTCATCAAAGAGGAGTGTACAATAACAAATTGGTTTCATCAATGGTGCTACAATTCCAAATGAGAGAGAATAATATATAGCACCAAATTAGTGGAAATAATTTGCAAAGGAAAGTAGAGGATTTACTTGCATTTGGCTTTGTGAGAGTCTCCATTTCACCTTGTGCAAGTCTAACAATGCTTGTACTAAATAATGACAATGATGAATGGAGGATGTGCATTGATTTGAGGTCATGAATAGAATAATAGTCATGTATAGCTTTCCCTTTCCAAGCATTGATATTATCCTTAATTTCCTTACTAATGTAGAAATTTTTAGCAAAACTAACTTTAAGAGTGGATACCATCAAATTCGAATTAGGCTTAGTAGTGAATGGAAGAAAACTTTCAAAATACTAAATGGATTTTTTGAGTGGTTGGTGATGTCATTTGGGTTCAATAATGCACCTCATACATTTATTACATTGATGAATGATGTACTCAAAGAATTGATTCATAAGTAGTATATCATCTTTTATAATGATATTTTGGTGTACACATCTAATGAGGAGAAGCAGTTAAATTACTTAAGGAGATTGTGTCGTAAATTGGAGAAACATTTTGTGATCAATGTGAGGAAAATCAATGTCTTAAGAGGGAAATCACATGGAACATGTGGTTTCCAAAAACCAAATTTAGATGGAAGATAGCAAGGTAAGGGCTATTAGAGACTAGCCAACTCATAAGAATGTTGGGGAGGTAAGATCATTTCTTAGTTTAGAAAGTCTTTATTGGAGGTTCATATAAAATTTCAATGGTATTTCTTGGCCTATGTTTGATTTGCTGAAGAAGAATAAAGATTTTAGGTGGAATGGCGAAACCCAAAGGAGCATTGACTTCTTGAAAGAAAAAATAAGTAATGAATAAGTGCTTGTAATTCTAGATTTTTAGAAGCTTTATTAGGTGGAGGTGTATGTAAGTGGACTTGCCATTCAAGGGATACTTTCACAAGAAGATATACATGTTTCTTTCTTTTCAAAAAATTTAAATTAGTTAAGATAAAAATATAGCATACATAAGAAAGAGTTGTATGTTATTCTTCAAGAAATTAAGCATTGGAGGAATTAGTTATTTTCCTAAGAGTTCACTTTGATGATGAACCACAAAACACTCTAATTTTTGATGATTAGCAAGTAGTCCCTCCACCTAACCATATGAATGATAAGCATGTACTACTGATCTGGTCAAATTTTGTGGACTTAGCACCTAAGTATGCCTATAGATAATGATAGTGACTTGGGGGATTATGATTGTTGTCTTCTTAGCTCTCAATTGTGTAAGCTCATTTGTATGGTTAATTGTGAGCCAAGGCATATGATATTTATTTAATCTAAGTGTTGAAGTAAAGATAATTAATTGGGAAATTAACTACTTAACTATTTAATGATTCTTAAAATGACTAACCTAATGTAAGCATATAGGCCCACTTTCTATACTCATCCTAAAATTATATTTATGCTACCAAGTTATCAAGTGTCTATTTTTGGATGTACCAAATAGCCATTGCCAGGATTACAAAGCACTAAATGATATGTTTGAACCAATTGTACTTATGTATTGATTATTAGAAGCATTAATTAATTAAGGAAAAGAATGTAAATTTCATTAATAATAAAATGCATGAAATAAATATTAATCTATTCTAAGTGTTGTAAGGAGTATCAAGAATATTTTCTTTATTATTGGTCACATCAATATGTTCAGGTACACTGATGCTCAAATAAAGATTCATAGAATTACTTGAAGTCTTGCTATGGGCACTAAGAAAATATTCTAACTTTGGTGGAAGAAAATTACAAGAACTCTACTACACTAATGACATAGCATGCCATAAATGCAATGGGTATGCATATTTATATAGGTGTGACATGGAATTACATCAACACATCTTTCCATGCATCGATGGAACATGTGTTGATGCATGTCCATCAACGTAGCTAGTTGATGACTCATCATACCTCCACAATTGAGTGAAAACTTATTCTCAAGTGAACAAAAGTAGAATTGAGTTTCTTATAAAATTGTAAAGGTATGGGATTATTAACTAACTAACTCTAACTAACTAATGAACTATGAGTGCAAAATTGTATGGAATTATAAAATTTTAAAAAATGGATGTCCTTGACAACCAAATTGGACACCTTTACAAAAATGGTAGTGAGAACCCTTTGGTTGCTAAAGACGAGGTGAAGATTAAATAGTTCTAGGAGGTAGAGGCTCTTGGGATGCTAAAGGACGTTTGCTAGGTGAAATACCACAAAAAATTGCATGTTATAGCCTTTTCAACATTATAACCCTTACCCCATGAAACCCGAGGTTGAAACTTCATTGTAAAATGTAAAGATTGTAATCCAAAAGATACAATTTCACATACTATAGCTTTTGGGGTTGCAAAATGGCTCATAAGTGACCAAAGCCTCAACTCTCAAGTGAAAAAAGTCATATTATGCCTATATTTTTGTGTGTGTGCATGTGCTAGGTGGATGAAAGGGGGCAGGGGGAGAGGGGAAGGGATGTTTGGGTGTGTTAAAAATGCCTTTTAGACTATCAAAATTGGCATTTTGATGGGTTTTGTGGGGTGTATAACTTTTACTATGTTGGAAACACCTATGGGGGGACATAACATCACCTATGCCTAGTGTTGGGGGGTATAACTCTTACCCCCAATGTTGCTATTGTACCCCTAGTATTTCACCTTTGCCCCCAACATTACTCCAACATGGCCTAGAATTTCAACGTTGCTCTAGCTCCAACTTTGATCTTGCACTTTAGCATTGATGTTGGAAGGCCCTAGCATGGGTGGAAGAAGCTAACATGGGTGAAATTCTCATTTACTATTTTTAGTAAAAAAATTGATTTTGATGCCATGGGGGCATCAAAACTTACCATACATAGTAACCTTGCTAGATTTTTACACTTGCAACATCTATACATAGCATAAATTTATTAGCAATTAGGCAAAAAATTATAGCAAAATTCATGGTCTTTGAAACCTATATAACTTTGGTATCATACAAGACTTTTACCCCTTTCTGTTATGAAAATTTTCTAGCAAGTCTAGTGTTGGTAGCCTGACAAAGCTCACACCTTCAAAAGCTTAAAATTTCTACCATTTTACATAAAAAATACCAAATTTGCCAAAAGTAAACCTTACTAGTGCTATGAAGAGAGGTGTAAGATTTTCCTTCTTACCCCCCTTTTCCCCCCTTTCTCACCTCCAATGTTGGTGTTGCTGCCAAGCCTAGTGTGGTTAGGGTATGATACCCAAATTTTTTGTATTTTTTCTCAAGTAAAGAGGTATATCACCTTTGACAACCACTTACCTTTTATAGCCCACAACCTTTGATAGCCATACCCCCTTTTGGCATTTTGAAAATTCCATTTGCTAGAATTTTTATTTCCTTTATTAATTAAACATATTTATTAAGCCATCTTTCAACATTTTTAACATGTCTTTCCAATAGTCAAACATCTTTCCTTTTAGCTTCACCAATATTGGGTTCAGCTAACAATCTATTAGGGTGTATGACCTTAAGGACCTTGTTGTGGTTGAGTGTAGGAAATCCCTAAGACTTAGGGGAAAAGTCTTAAGTTCTTAGTAATAAATAAAGACCATTATAACTTCATTTGTGCCAAGATTTAGGCTTGCATGCCGATTTTAAGGATAGAAGTAGAAGCCAAGAGGGAGTATGGGCTCATACATCATGATGGGAAGGAATACATTCCTTCCCCATATAATTAGATACTCCTTACCAAAACATATTCATGCATCCTATCTCAATTAATTGATATGGATGAGGAAGATGGTAAAACTAGCTTAGATGAGTACTAGGAGAAAAAGGATTAGTTTGGGGTGAAATCAAAACATGAGAACATCATAGGTGAGCTTTTTCAACAAGCAACTACTAAGTTCACAATGTCTACCTCCATTCCTCTCACCTCTTCCATGGGACATATGCCCTTGTCTTTCACCCCTTCCTACTATACCATGTTTAGGTCCATGATTGTCATCACAGTGCACCAAACATAATCGGTGTAATAGCCTACATTGTTTCACTTCTCCATGCCTTTCATCACATGGCCTAGGTATGTGTGTCCATCATCAATGGTTGTGACCACCACTAACCCTCTTATTGCCTATATGGGACCCATTATGGGATCCCAAGTAACCCAAGCGTCACATACCCCTTTTTTCTCATTTGTGCCCTAGATACTGGCATAAATATCTTTCTCTTTATTTAGCCCACTTCTCACTATGATGGCCCAACCTCTACCTTTATTGCCATAAATGATAACAAGGCCACAAGCCTGCCAACACACACCTTAGCCTTTCATGCAAACCCCACAATTGCTAGGGGTACCCTAGGATTTAGATCAAGCCTTTTAGATGATTCAAGATCTAAGTGAATAGTCAAAGAGGCTTAAGGCCTTTACATTCCATACTGTAAAAATCATGAACTGCTATTAGGATAATCCCATTAGTCCTATGGTTCCACCTCTAACTCTTCCCCCTGGTGTCCTCATACCATAGTTTACCAAGTATAATGGTGAAGGTGATTCAAACTTGCATCTCATAACCTTATGCTCTAAGTGCTTGTTGTTACAAGCTTGGCCACATACTATAACAAGAATATTCCCTATGTCCTTGATGGAAAAGGCCCTTGATTGGTACCAAGCCTTACTGAGAGGATTTATATTCTCATTAGAATATTTAATTTTGTAATTTTTTAATTACTTTAAGTACAAATTGATGCATGATACCATCCTTGACTAGATGATGAAGGACAAGCAAGGACCTTTCAAACTGGTGCAAAAGTTCATCCAACAATGGAATGCTTTGCTCAATGATATACCAAAACCAATAGCTAAAACACACCTTTTAGCTATTTTCAAGGGGATGATTAATGATTTTATCAAGTTAAAATTATACTATATTGATCCACTGTGACTAAGTTAGGCCTTTTCCTAGACCAAAAAATAGAGGACACCACAGAGGCTAGCCACAACCTCACCTACATGGCATACAAAAACCATCATGTGTGAAAGGATAAGAAGAGGAAAAGATAAAACAATGTGGTAGTGGCCATTGTAGCTAAAGAGAGTAAGACAACCAATCAGGAGCCAAGAACCAACCAACCCAGGGCCCCTACTAACAATAATAACAACCAACCCTTGACATCTAGGTTCACCACATTGACTACCTTTAGAAACAACTTTGAGTGGAAAGGTCAAATCAAATATACTAGGTTACCTTTGAATGAAAGGATACAATATAAGCAGATGATCAAGAATGCCAAAAAGAGGCATGAGTGAGCTAGTCAAATACCTCACTCAAGTAACCAAGTATGATCCTTAGGTGCATAAGTACTTCAAGCTTGACCACTTTTACCATGATCATTAATTGCCAGGTCATGACACTAAGTTTTTACTGATGCTAAAAGATGACCTACAAAAGATGATAGATAGGGATGGGCTAGTACTTGATGCTCCTAACTTGGTTTAGCCTCAAAACCAATTAATGCATGTGTACAAAGAACCATTGAATGCCAATAATAGCCCATACATCATACTGGCATTCAACATTAACCATGATCCAAGGCTTATGAGGGAACTATTTGTGATTTTGGTACCTCCTCACGATGAAAGAGGTCCTTTAACTTCTACTAGTTCAAGGCCCTCCTTTGTTGAAGGGTACCATCACCACTCTTACCCAAGAAGCCTTTTATCATTATGATACCTCCCCATTCTGCTACAATTGAGTTCACCTATGGAATGGAATCATGACCCATCATGGTGGCTAATGGAAGGACCTCTTCCTCCCAAGAAACCAAACACAACTAAAAGGCCCCAACCAAGTAAAGAAAAAATCCTATGCAAAAGTCCAACAACAAAAATGACAAGCAAGTTAAGGCATGAAAGCAAGTGGACCTGTTGAAGCACACTCCCATATCATCTATACCCATAACCTCTTCAACCTAGGTTTCTTCATCAAGAAAATCATAAAAAGATCCTAAAACCCAAGAGAAAGGAAAACAGGAGAAGCCATAACAACAACAACCAAAAAATAAAGTATGCATTTTGCAACACATGGAGGAAGTTAAGCACAACATGGGAAAAAAGCCCATAGCCAACAATAAATACTTCCTAAAGGTGATGAAATAGGTCAAACAATTGTTGAAATAAAAAAACATAATCCATAGGTTGTATGACTTGGTTATGGATTCTACTACATACCATGAGGCACTAGTTAAGATGTTGTATTTCATCCCAATTAACAAGGACATTCTTGCTAATGAAGAATTCATCCATGCGATGATGGTACCTTATTCACCTAGGGAGACAAAGGAAACATGGCTTGTGTTTCGCAACAATGAAATCAAAACTAGCCCCCAACGTAGTGAAGTGACCAAGACTCCTCTTTTCATAACTATTCGGATAGAATAATACAAAGCGCATAAAGTGCACATAGATGATGGGGCCTCAATGAATGTCATTCCTTATACCATAGTTGAACATTTAGGCCTAATAGAACTTATACAACATACATTAACATCAACTCTTAAATCCTTTAATCGATCATGGGTTGTTATTAACGGGTCTATCTTCTTAGACTTTATGACAAGGGAGAAATTCCCCACAATTGCTAATTTCTTAGTTGTATAAGAAACACTAGGATTTAACCTTTTTTTGGGAAGGCCTTAGCTAGCTTAACTATGAGCTATATCTTTGTCCATTCACCAAGAACTTCACCTACCCTATGAGGGAGGTAAAATTATCATCCATGGTGATAACATGATTCCCCTAGAGGTTAATAATGTAGATGTAGAGCATGGGTCTAAAGTTGAGTTTCAGGAAGAAACTAATAGCCACAAAGCTAAGCAACTTGAGAGAGTGGAGAAGGCCAAAAAAAAGAGTGATGGAACAAGGGATACACTATGTGGAGAGCTTGCCTTTAACATCATTAGTGAAGGGGATGGGAAGTACAAGCTTGTGCAAAACAAGCCATACATATGTCCTAATCTCTCAAAGATTAGGAAGCATTTACACAAGTGACATACATTACTGGCTCTATTACTCTCTACACTCGTAGCCATGTAACCATATGTACTCATACCCTATTAGCCTAGTTTCCATTTTGCTTGTTTGTGCCATTTTGTTTGCTTTATGTTAAACTTTCTTTTACATATGGATTAATAGTTTACCATTTTTTACACTTTAATTTATTAAATCATTTCCTTTCTCTTTTAGCATGATATAAGTACAAAAACCTTATAAAAAATTTAAAACTTGAAAACCCATAAAAATGTTAAAACATAAAAATAAATATTTCCTTTTAAAAAAATGTGCTTGGGCCATGACCTAAAATTGGAAAATCCTTTTTCAAACAATTTGAACCCATCATGGTCTAAAACTAGCAAATGATGCATGGCCTAACACTGGAAAGTAGCCTTTTAACTTATTTCTATTCACAACCTTATCGTTTAGCCATCTTAGCCTTTTTATCATATTATAACATTATAGTTAAGATAGCCAACATGGCCTTAAACAACATTCATAGCATAAAATCATGTGAACATAACATGAATAAAATGATAATGCCAAAAGAGATGTAGCCAAAAATGAAACTTAAGCTTAAAATTTAAAACATTTACAACATAAGTAGCTATAGCCACACTGTGTGGAAAAATGTTTAAATAATAAATATAAAACATAAATCATTCATAACCAAAACCATAGCTAATGCTAGCCATCAACATCAACATCAACATCAAAGTAAACAACATGTGATCATTATCAAGAAAAATAAAAGTAGGAAGGATGCTAAGGGGCATTTAGAGGAGGAAGTGGTGGTCTTCCCCACCCTCACCACTGGGATCACCGATATCACTCGATGCCTAAAACATAACAACGTAAAGATCCATTACTAATTAATAACAAGTCAACAACTTAAGTAAACCAAAACAACAAAATAAAACCAAATACAAACTATCAAACTTGCTAGAAATCTAGCTTGATGAACTCTAAGGATATATGTTGAAGACTAGCCTTTAAGCAATGGAGGATTTTTTCCTCTGTCATGTGTGCCCAATCCACATTCCCAAGATTAATTCTTATCATAATGTTTCTGATGAGTGACGAGGTACCCCTACACTCAACCATACGAAATGAGCGTCGCACACACGATCCGGTCGAACTCCGCAGATGGGCTAGTTGTGGCACCTGGATAGTTAGCCTTAGGTTGCAGTTCGCTATCTTCCCATCCAGACTAGTTTTGCATATGTCACGTATGGTTTAGTCTAGATGAGGTGTATGATGTGTTCCTAAATCTAATGCTACTCCTGATGGCAGTGGAAAAGAATATTAACTAATCTAATCTAGGAGGAAAAGGGTAAGAAAATATAATCTAGCCTAAGTGCGACGAGAAACTGATTCCTTGATCAACCATACACATCTTGGACTTCGTGCATGACTGCCACTGGGACTATCAAGCATAGGCCTAGGTACGCCACTGGGATTACCAAGTGCAGACCCCAAATATGCCACTGGGTTACAAAGCGTAGATCCCCCTAGCTACACCACTGGGCTACCAAGTAACACTTAAATGCTCGTAATCAAGTCGTACTCATTCCGCTTCTAGGAGTTCAAGGATGAGAAACTAATCGCGATGAGTAACCGATTCCTTAACTAGCCATACACACCCGTAGATGCTCGTAGCTAAGTCGTACTCACACCGCGCTATGAAAGAAATAAATAACAAATAAAATAAGCTAAGTTAATGCTGCAATGATGAAGTAATCTTGATCTTTATTGTTGGTCATGTGCGTGTCCAAGTACGACACACTCAAATAAAGAGACCGTACAATCACATTCACCACACTGCGGGCAGACACGGGAAAAATTCTAACTCTGGAGGGATCAAACTACCAGAGCTTCGCTACTCTAAAACTAGGATCCCCAAATAAGGGAGAGCCACCTATTATTTATAGACATGACGGCGAACTGCGATATCACGTACGTGATATCGTGGGGAAGGACGCGATATCGCGTTGGCTACGATATCACGGTCGACGCAAACTACGTCTCATCATACCCCCACGACTGAATGAAAACTCATCCTCGAGTTACAAGGGGAACAAGCTTCAGTGATTACACAGTGGATAGGTATGTGATTATTAACTAGAAAAAGAAATGGACTAATGCCACAGTGTGGGAAGGCACAACATAGAGAAAAAATGCTACAACTACAAAAATGGGGAACTCATGTAGTTCCTGGTGGCGGTGGCTCCTCCATGGGTGCTTTCCCTTTGTCACGTGCTCCGAGCCTTGAACGTTGATGACACTGAAGAATAGCTTGGAGCTTCTCCTCTTCGATCCGGGGGTCTTGTGTTGTCCATGCTGATGCTCCGATGTTTGATGGAGTCGGCACTTCCCACGTACAGGGTAGTTGCGGAAACATCTGATTAGCTTTGACGTACCATGCCGCAAATACCCGTCTTTCCTCTTCTTAGGCTCTGGCTCTATCTTTGTATTCATGAAGTTCTATTAGCTGGAGAGCCAAATCGTTTGCCACATCTTTTTTTCCTTGGTAGCTTTCTTTTACCACCCCGAGTTCAGAATTTGCAACCTCTAGTTTTTCAGCCAACTTCTTTCGTTCCGAAAATTCTCCTTCATATTTAATATGGGTGGAAGCTACTTGCTTCTCAAGCTTTGACCTCGGGCGTCCTATTGTTAACATGGCTAGGTTGGCATATCGAAGGTTTGCCAACTCCATATATTTAGTTACGTCCTGGATATGCAGGTCTCGGTTCTTAATTTCCGCCTGGTGGGCATAGGCATAAGTGTCCACGATGGCCTCCCAATCATTGTGCTAGGCACTGATGCTATTAATTGGAGCTTTGGCCATATGGATCTCCTTCTCTAGGATCTGTTTGTACATTCCCACCTGATCACGGAAGTGCTTCTTCAGCTTCTCATGTCGTTTAGCCTCATTCTGCCACGCACTAATTTTGATGGCTGATTTCTGTCGAATAACATGTACCTCCTCCATTGAGAGGGTTCAATTTTCTTTGGCTAAATGGCTTACATCTTGGTTGACTTGAATAAATTGTTCTCGCAGCTGATGAAAGTGCTCATCGAGAACATTCTTTTGCTTCTCCATAGAAGTCAACCGAAGGTTATCAACAACCAACTGCTTATTTTCTTCTTGCAAGGCCTTGAGTGCCTTAAAATGCGCATGAGTTTGCACCTTTGCTGCGGAGGCATCCCAAGTGGCTGTCTCCTTTTCTTCTGCCACCTTCTTATTCTCTGCGATTAATTTTGTGAGTTGCTCAGTTCTAAAATTGTCTAACTGTTCTGCGGGGACCAATCGTAAGGGATCCTGCTGTGCTGCTTGTAAGGCAATGAGCTACTCTTGTAATTTCTGTACTTCAGCCTCAGCATGCTCAACCCTTACTTTAGATATGACCAGCGTCCCCTTTGTCGAAATGAGATGTGACTGAATTGTCGTTACATCCTGGGGGATGTCAAACAGAGACGTTAAAACTTGCCCTATTTGAAGCAATCTATCCAATACATCCTCATGTTTTGCAGGAGTCATTGAGGTCCTGGAAATAGTTTGAGCAACCTGCACTCCTAAAAAATCTGCTGGTGGCACAATAGGTACATTAAAAGATTCTTTGATGTGGTTAGCGACCACTTCAGCTGCTCCTGCGGCATCCTGATGTTGCATGACCACCACCGTGGCCCCTTCACCAGTCTCTAATTGCACTTGAAAAGATGCCGCATGTCCAGAGATCTGTTGTGACCATCTACTTTCCCCTCCTCCTGTCTGCATTGACAACTCACCCCTTGTACGATCTATTGAAATCGTGGGCTACCTGGCATCATCGATGACACGGAAGAGACTGGTGTCATCACGACTTCCCCAACTGAACGTCTCAGCAATGGCCCTCAAATGACTCATTGACGGTCTATAGTCTTGCGGCAGTGGCTGATCCTAGCCTGTGCCAGGTCCTGCTTCTTGTTGTTGGCTGGGACCTCTGGCTGGAGGTTGACTAGGTCCTGCAAGTTGAGTTGCAGGGGGTTCAGTCATTTTTTCTTCATCTTCTTCATCAGGTCCCAGCTCTTTGCCAGTGCTCTTTCTTGGAGCTGGTGCCTTTAACAATTTAGCATAAGAAGCATTTTGGGCCTTCCGGAGGACATCATTTGTATACCCCCGAATACCTGCCCTACAACACAGTTTTCTGATAAGGCAGGGAAAAGGGAGTGCCATTTTCCCTATCTTCCGTTCTTCGAATCGCCTTAGGATCTCCATCAAATATAGATGAGGAAGGTTAGCGTTAACCTTTATCATCAACACTGTAGATCCTCTTGCCGTGTACGTTGATATTCATTTTAAATCTTTTGTGGGGAAGAGGTGATAGGTCCCAATTTGGAAATAAACTCTCTCTTCCGTAGTCAGCTCACCAAAAGCTTTATCTTGGCCATAAGCCTTCTCTAGCCAATCCTTTCGCACATCAGGGTCTGATTGGGTGGATAATCGAGCAACATGGGGGCCTGAATTTGGAAGGTTTAACACTTCCGAAATCGCCTGTGCAGAAAAATCCACTGTCACACCACCGATGTTTACTGTGGTGCCTTGCTCTTTATTGTGCCAAAATAGGTACATTTCTCCTAAGTACCAGGCACCTTGTTTAGAGAGGATAGGCCATAAGGGAGACCCTTTGAGGTGATCCCTAATAGCCTCAGGAGCAAACTCTGCAAAGGATTCGAAGTTGAGTTCCACAATCACTGAAGCAATTGTCGACTTCGTGTGGATGGCCTGAACACATTCCTGGGGCAACGTGAGTTGTTGTCCTAGTTCAGGCGCAGCAACACCTCCCTCTTCCTACCTGGATCGTCTGGTAGGAGGTTCTTCTTGATGAATGCTGAATGAATGCACCTCCTATTCATTATGTTTTTCGACAGGGACTTTCCTTCGACCTCTCCTAGGTTGTTTTGGTCCACCTTGGGTAGGACTCTTCTGCTGTGAACATTTCGGGGCCATCTGCAATCACATGGGCCAAAGTTAGTAAGGTTGTTTCAGAAATCAAGTTATACCTTACTACTTGCCTTAATTAAAGATCGTATGTTATTGTGTGATCGTGCCTGAAAATTATGATAATGGGTCCTATGACTTAGGCGGATTTTCATTTTAATCTCCCGGTATACTTAAGGTTATATGATTTGTGGCATAATTGTCTAAGTGTTAGTATTAATTACCCTAATTGATGTCCTTTGGGCGATGAAAAATTCCAAAAAAGTTAGGCACTTTTCGGCAAGTGTCTCTCCCCCACGACTAAACTGAACACTCCAGGTTCAAGCAGGTTCAAACGGAATTAAAATCAAAGTACCAGCGCGCGAGATATAGTTGAAAAACCAAGGGTCACTCAAGCGCAAGTCGCATAGAAAAAAAATTCAAAAACTTCCCCCCGCGTAAATGCCAAATGAAGCTAAGTGTTGCGGTGGGGGTTCCTATTTATAGGAAAGGGGGACCTGATATCGCGTATGGTACATCGCGTACGCGATATCTCGTCCCAGCTATAGTGAGACAACTAGTAAAGACAGAATTTTTAATGATTTTTCTTGAAATTAATGTGTAAAACTAGGACATTAACAAGGATTAAGGGATTCAAGGGTAATTACATGAATTCAAGAGGCACTTTGAATGATACGGATGTGAATTTAACAATTAAAACTTTGGCGGTTATGAAGAAAAGGGAATATAATGGTACATTGGAACGTTAAAGTTTGAGGGTTAATAAAAGGGAAAGAAAATTTATGAAAATTAAGCTGAGGGTAAGAAATTGTGTGTTCTAGCTAGAGAATTAATGAAGATTACAACAAAATTACACAAGTGGGTCCTCCCCAAAACAGGTGTCAACCTATTATGCCCTTGTGTAATCACACTTAAAGTGTCTGTGGGTACTAGAAGGGTTAGAGGTAATCGACACTAACTCCACAAAACACACACATGTAAATATCACCAGAATGAGATGAAAATTCTATGTTACACAGGACACGAGCTACAATTACATGAATAGTGAGATGAGATGAAGTGTAGAAAGGGATCGTCGAGATCAGGACATGAGGTGACTATCGTAGGGTACAATGAATCCTGCATGAAAAGCATGATTAAGGTGTCATTAACCCATCGTTCCAAGATCAGGACCAAGTCCATTCGTCTAAATAGTGACATCGCATTATTTTATCCCATGATGAACAACTGTGAGAGTACCATAACAACAAGGTGTACAATCACTTGGCGTTTAGTACAAGGGAGGAGTGAATTTTTTTTATGGCACTTCTTTTTTCTTTTCACTCTTTTCTTGTCTTTTTAACTTTACTGAATCCAGAGAAGCCGTCAACCTTCAAGCATGGGTGCATGTCTTTCCAGTGGGACCCCCTAGAACAACATTTGATTGTCGAGCACCCTTTTGATTACTCTTACTTCCATTTTTCATTAGATCTACAAGGATCTTAGTACAACCAAGTTGCATGAGAACACCCACAGATGACACCAAAGAGAATCCACAAGTCCCCTTGATGTCACACCCTAATCATTCCCTCTTGGTCCATCCTTCTTCATTCTGGGTACGATGAACACAATATTAATTTTAAGTTTTAAAAATTTCAAGAATATCACTGTACCCTCGAACAGAACCTCTTTATTTATAGAGTGGATGAGTGGGTGTAGTGAGCTCACTATTTCGAATAATTGACCACTCACGACTTAATAACATAAAACACACCTCAACCAATGATCCACATGAGTGTTTTATTCGTAGATGAGATTACTTACAAAAATAGTAAAAAGACAAACACACAAAAAGATAAAACAAAAAGTTGAAAAATGAAAAACTGAAAAACAAAAAGTTTAAAAAATAAAAGAAAATTAAAAATATTTATTAATCCTACTTGTTATTGAAATGGGGGATATCCCCCATAACTAAACGGTTGAGTATGGCTAGGATTAATAAATGGAAAATGAGGATCCTTGCATATTGAAAAGATTGAAGCCGGTCCAAGATTATCACCTTGGATTTCACACACTTTGTAATAAACATAGTGGGGCAGTTCATACGATGTAGTTCATTGGGCCTTTAGATGGTATGTAAGGATTGGGCGGATGCCTCCCATGGTTGTGTTCATTGGGCCTTATGGTTGTTGGAGTGTAAGTTGGTGGCCCTGATGAAGTTACATGAGGTGTTGGGTTCGAAGGTAAGGGTGCACCACATTGTTGGAATTGTGCTGGGTTGGAAGATGCAGTGGCCTCAGAATTATGTGGTCCTTTCCTACTACCATGTTTAAAGGAAGGACATCTTTGATGTTGAGGAGGCTCTTCACTGCTGTTAGTAGCAGCAGCACAAGTGTTGTTCATGGGTTACGGTGGTACAAATAACTTAGGAACAGTTGGTGGCATTGTGAAAGGAGGGAAAGGATAAGAATGTTAAAAGTTAGGAGGAGGATAAGGTGCACAAGGTGGCAGTTGTGTTGGAGGTATGGGTTGATAGTATTGTGGAGAATGGTATTGTGGTGAGATAAAGTGTGGCGGCCCAGATGAAGAAATAGGAGGTTGAACATGATAAGCATTTGGATTCGGAAAATGTGAAGGGTGCCTCCAATCTAAGGGTGGATTCCCCCACGACTGGGATTGTTGCCACTGTGGTC